>JAPWTK010000614.1:0-238943 GCA_029963805.1 Aromia moschata
GATTTTATGAGATTTCTCTCGATATCGGTATCTATAACACATTGTTTTCTATTTTGTAAATATGAGATTATTAATTGCAAGGGAATTCCTCTAATAAAGAACCTTTCAATTTTTTTATTAAAAATTCGGGATCCACTGAATCAAATACTTTTAACAAATCTAGACATACAGCCATGGTATTGTTATTTTCATTTAATAATCGTGTGACCTCACTCAAGGCTTGATATATGGCTCTTATTGTTGATTTGTTTTTTTCTGAAGCCATTTTGTGTATTTCGTAACAGGTTGTAGGTTTCCAAAAAAGCTATTAATCTGCAGTAGATTATTTTTTCAAAGATTTTGGTGATGTTTGAGAGAAGTGCAATAGGTTTGTAATTGTCTACTAAGGTTTTGCTCCTTTTTGTATATAGCCATAACGTGAGTCATTTTAAGATGTTCAGGAAATATGCCTGTGTTTAAAGTTGTTTTTTATATACTGTGACATTTGTAAAAGTGACATTAGTGACAGCTGACATTTATTAAGTTTTATAGTTTTATTTATTAAGTAGTATAGTTTTATTAAGTTTTATAGTTTACATTTAGTCAATTTAGTTTATACTATTTAGTCTATTTCGTTTATACACTAGCTGTTAGTGAGGAATTGTATGGAATGGCATATTAAATATTCTAGATGTCAAACGAATTTTCTAGAACATGTAAAAACTATAAATAGTGGTGTTGTTGCTAGGATAAAGTTAGTTGTGGTTTGAATGTTACACAGTTAAGACCAACGAGTTGTGGAGTGTTAATAAACGTGTTAGAATTGGAGAAGTTATTCATTTGAAGAGAAATACGTAGCAATACGATCGTGGACATGATATCTCCTCAGCTATTGATTTTAATAATTATTTGATATTTCGTCTTCTCCTACAGAATTAGTGTTTTTTAAATACATTATTATGTTATAGACCTCCTTTGGATCGGTGGGATACAGAAATCTGTTAGCATTATTATAAATTTTATAAATTTTGTCACGTTATAATTATAACTGCAATTATTTTGGTCTGGTGGAAAAAAGTACCAAACGGCGTCGGTATAGGTTTTTTACGTGGGTCGCGAAGCGGACCATTCAGTCCTTTGGTTGTCTTTTTGTGGGATTTTCGAAGCGGTCGCAGGCCGGGAAATCCGAGAATTTTCCGTTTTTTCCGGAGGTCTGAAAGCGCTTGTACATCTTGCATCTCTTTTTACTGAGAGGCTCAAATTCACTAAAAACCGCCTTTTAGAATAGTCGCTGGAAATCCGCTTTAACGTGTAGCGATTCGATTTTTTAAAGTTATGTCGTCTTTTCGATTTTGTCCCCGTTAATTTGACGGTAGAACGGATCGCCTGGAGTGGAATTTGCGAAAAATTTTTCTACGACGGGGACCCACAATATTATTTTTTCATCCCCCTTTTCCGAGTGACAAATGTCAACGGCGAGAACTGTCAAAGTCCAGGTAGGAATCCGTCAATTTCGCCAAATTTCGAACGCTCGCCCTGCGCTTAATCGGGCGCGGGGACGGTGAAACTTGGTGTCTATACAATGGGCGGATCTTCTACTCTAGATACTTAGATGGCTGCTGCGGAGATCCCTAGACGATTTTCGCTTCGATATTTGCGAGAGAAGGAGTAGCCGTTTGGAGGATTTCGCCGATTTGACCAAACTTTGTACGTTCGTAATTAATCGAATTCTCGATTTCCCCTTGTAAAACCGGTTCGAAACCGACGAGGGACTCTTCCTCAACACTGCTTCTGCCTGTGTTTAGAGGGTGTCTATTCGCATTTTGCCTCTGCCAAACAACTTCGCCGTCTTAGTTTGAACCTTCTACGATAACCCCGTGCAGACAGAACGTCGTTTTTCCGTCCTGTGTGAGACACCTCCGTTCGGGCAGATACGCGAGGCGAAAAAGCGCTATTATTTCGAATTTAGACTGCACGGACGGCGCGGCGGACTGCCCGCCGCCATTGGAAAAAAAAATAATACTATCTAATTTTCTTTAAATACTCCAACGATTTCAACAAATAAAAAATTATCGCAAATCAATCTTTAGTGGTCTTCTTTCTATCTAATACACGTAGCGGCTAACATCTCCCCTTTACGCTTCCCGCAGACAGCGAAGGCCGTATAGCCCAATCAACGGGGAGAAAACCGGTCACTAATTGTTATCAGCAAACAAAAAATATGGTCGTATAAAGAAAATAATTCTAAGAAAGATAGTGTTTTTTTTGCGACTCGAGTTTTAATGGCGAACATAACCAAAAAAAATTCGCAAAAGTAAAAAAAAAAACGGTTTTTTGCAAATAAAAAAAAAAACTTCAAGTTCTACACAAGAATGTTAAATTAGAAAGTTGTAGGTCTTAATAATGCGCGTCGAATGAGATGTGAACGAAGAAAATCGGTTCATAAACATTTGAGAAAAATTTAAAAGAACGTCAAAATTCGCGTTTTCGTATTTTTGCTGTATAAATTCCAATTTTGTTTGAACATACTTCTTGTTAACTAGAAATAGCCCAAGAGAAGCGGAAAATGACCCTTTTTTCAAAAATTCCAAAAAGGTTTATTTTTCGAATTATAACGATTTAAAAAAAAAGACGTTTTCAAAAATCAGCTTTTACAGAGGCAAAAATGATCGTACAGAAACGATCGTGGGCTCATTTTATTCGCGAAGACTTGTACTTTCATGCTATTAAAAACCAAATCGCTTTTATTTAATTTTTGCATAAAAAAATGAGTTGTAAAATTGTATCATTTTTTCGAACCGGTTTTTTTCTAATAACTTTTTTAATTTTGGTTTTACATTTTTGGCAGTTGCATATTTGAAAATTACCATTCAAAACACGCATTTAAAAAAAAATGAAGGTATCACGACCTCAGGGAGCCGAGATAATTTTTTTTTAATTCCTGACAGCGGCGTATACGTCCGATTGAGTTCATTTTTACACGAAATAGATCTCAGACTTTTACTTTCTTAAAAAAAAATATTTCAAATCATTTCGCATAAATTAAGTTGACACAATTGTTTGCGAAAGAACAGCGTTGGGTGCGGCACGGGCTAGCCAACACACGGCGACAGAGTGGACGGACACTCCGCTTGAGCGCATCGAAAACTAAACACGATTCCAAATCGATCGCGCTCGCAAAATTATCTTTTCCTCAGTTTAAAAAAATTATCTCGGCTCCCTGAGGTCGTAGGACCTTAATTTTTTTTTAAATGCGTGTTTCGAATGGCAGTTTTCGAATATGCAATGGCCAAAAATGTAAAACCAAAATTAAAAAAGTTATTCGAAAAAAAACCGGTTCGAAAAAATGATTTTTCAATTTGACAACGCATTTCTACTGTACATGGTTGCCAGATATGTCTAGCACCTATATCCGTTGAAATCCGGAATTCGTATTTTTCGACTGGAAACTGCGTTTTGGGCTGTAGCGCAAAATTCATCTTCTTCATTTTTTTTCCGGCATCTGATACCTTTTCACAGGTTGCCTCACATATAATAGATTTCCTAAAAAAGTGTTGAGAAATAAATAACAATAAAACTAGTATAAATAGTAATACATGAAATAAATATTACATAGACATAGACATTACAGGTACATCACAGGGTATAAAGCATGTATATCTTTCCTAGGAATTTCATTTAACATTTGCTTGATATGTCTTTTAAATATTTCTTTATTTAAGATATTTTTTATTATTTCAGGTAAAGAGTTGTATACTCTAGGAGCAAGAAATATATGACACCTCTGACCAATCTTTTTGTGCATATATTTAGAGGGTCGAGTATTATTTTTATATCTTGTGTCATAATGATGGTCCAGTGTTACTTTTGTTTGATTGTGCTGTAATAATGAAAGAGATAAAAAGTACAACTGACGAGGATCGAGTAATGATGATTCTTTATATAATAAGTCGGATGAGTAAGTAAATTCTCTATTATATATTATTTTTATAATCCTTTTTTGACACAGCTCCAACTTATTTAGATAACCACTAGTCACTCCCCCCACCATAATATACCATACCTTATATGTGGTTCAACTAAAGCTATATATATTATTTTTAAATGATGAATATCTAACACATTTTTTTAGGAACTTGAAAATGTGAATATGAACTCTTATTTTTTTCAGTTATGTAATTAATGTGTTGATCCCATTTTAAATGGCAATCGATTATTAAGCCTAAATATTTAATACATTGTTTTGGGTAAATTTTAAAGTTGTTGTAATTGTCCATAATTTCAATACATTCAAATTTGAGGTAAAAGGTATATATATTGTTTTTCGTAATTTAATGAAAGATGTTTGTAATCAAGTTTGTAATTAATTCTTTTATATTTATAAAGTCATTTTGTACTATTTGCTTCAGGTTATCCCAACAATCAGATTCGTAAAAAACAGCTGTATCATCTGCAAAGCTGATAACTGTGCCTTGCGTGTCGACTTGAAATAAATTATTTAAATAAATAATAAATAATATCGGTCCTAATATAGTTCCTTGGGGTACTCCATATTCTACTGTAGCAAAATTACTTCTGTTATTTTCAATTTCTACACATTGCATTCGATCTTTTAAGTAGCTTGTAATTAGATTTAAGGCTGTTCCTCTAATACCGATGCTCTCTAGGTTTTCAAGGAGTAAGTTATGACTAATAGTACCTATCGAATGCTTTTGCTAAATTCAGAAATATACACAAGGATGGTCTCGAGTCATCCATAGCCTCATAAATCTTTTTAGTGAGTAAGGTGCATTTTCCGTACACTTTTCTTTTCTGAAACCATATTGTTGTGGTGATAACAGATTATACTTATTTAAAAACTGTGAAATTCGTTTTTTTACAATTTTCTCGAAGATTTTTGTAATTGTACTAATAAGTGATATAGGTCTATAATTTAACGGATTTTTTTTATCGCCGTTTTTATAAATTGGTTTTACTATTGCTACTTTCAAAATTTCTGGCCACTTACCTACACTCATACTTTTATTTATGAGATACATCAAGGGATATACAATTAAGTCCATGATTTCTTTAAGGGTTTCTGTTCTAATGTTGTCGAACCCAGGTGATTTTTTATTTTTTAAACCTTGAATACATTCTTTTACCTCTTCTATAGAACAGGGATACAGAAATATTGAATTTGTATTAATTGTTTTTTTCTCTATGTAGTTCCGTTTACGTGCAATTTTGCTTGCTAAAGATTTACCTACATTTATAAAGTTTTCATTAAACACTTTACACATTTCAATTACATCAGTTATAATTTAATTGTCTCTGTTTTTTATTTTTGTTATTATTTTATATTGTTTGTTATAATTTTTTATTTTATAATTTACCGTATTCCATAGCTGTTTCATATTACCTTTATTTTTATCCACCTCATTCTTGTAAAACTCATATTTAGTTTTTTTTTATTATCTGAGTTAATTTGTTTCAGTTTTAATTGTTTTAAAGTTTCAACTGTTTCAGTTTTAATTTCTGGTATTTCAAAATCTGTTATAAAACAATTCATTTAGCCTACCTTAATCTACACGTTTTATTTCCAATTTTTTCTAACATATATATGACGAACTTTTTGACATAAACATAGATATATAAATATATAGGTATTTTTTTTTCAAAATATCAAAATCTTAAAATAAAAACTTATAAACCAAAAAATAAAAGTAAACTTATTACGTATAAAATTTTCAAAATCTCATCAGACTTAAAATAAAATGTTATGAACTAAAACATTATAAAAATAAAGTAATTACAATTTTATATTACTGGACTCTTGGACTACTTTCTTTCTGACGTAGAATTGGATCGTGTTGTTATTTTATTATCTTCTGACTTTTGTCTCTTCTGTCCTTTTAGTTGTTCTGTATATTCTTCATCAGCTAACCTTTTTGTTGTAGGAGTATTTGGAGCACTTGTTGTTTGCCTTGATCTATTTTCCACTTCAGTGTGAATCTCAGTATCGCATCGATCTTCAAAAATATCTTCTTCTAATTGCTCTCCTGTGTAGGGTACATTTGATATATACAACTTTTCTCCTTTTATATATGCTCCTATCCCTGTTTTCCTTGCTTCCTTTAGATGCTTTACTAATATTTTGTTCCTTCTTTGGTCTTCTGGACACTAATCTTTCGCAATGAAAATATTTGTGCCTTTTAATTTTCTAGAGTTTTTCAGGATTTCAAGTTTATTTTGGTAAGAAATAAGCTCAACAATCACAGGTCCCTTATTTTCTTTACTTTTTGATAATCGGTATACGTCATTTAAGTCTTTCTTCTCTATTTTTAGTTCCAATTTATCTTGAAATGTATTACAAACAGCGTTTACGAGATCAGTTTCTACACTTATGAAGTTAATGTTTTGCTAGATTCAGCATCTCAATCTAATTTTATTACTGAAGAAATATGTACAAAACTCAGTTTAAAAACTCAACCATTTCAAATCAATGGTTCTGGTATTCAATTCTGGTATTAATCAAGGTTCAATAAAGGGTTTCAAAAAGAGCATCAATTGCAATTCAATCACGAGTAAATTCATTTACATTAAACATTGATTGCCTTGTAATACCTAAAATTACAAATATACTTCCTATTCAAAGTTTTAATCGACATTCATTGCAAATTCCCCCTAACATTCAGTTGGCTGATCCAAACTACTTTCAATCCAAACAAATTGATATGTTACTTGGTGCTGAGAGATTTTATAAATTACTTTGCGTGAGGCGAATTCAAAACAAAAATATGCCTGTCTTACAAAAGACTAGGCTAGGATGGTTAATTTCAGGGAAAATATGTTATAGGTCTCCCAGTACATATGAACAAAGTATTTCTTGTCTGACACTCAATGATTTACATAAAGAAGTAGAACGATTTTGGCAAGTTGACAAGTTTATATCAAACAAAACAGAATTTACTCCAGAAGAGGAATTCTGCGAAAAACATTTTATGGAAAACACTTATTGTGGTTCAGATGGAAAGTATGTTGTTAAAATTCCATTTAATAAACATCTTAATGAACTAGGTAATTCATATACTGTGGCAGAATCTCGATTACTTGCATTGGAACGCAGATTTACAAAAAATCCTCAATTACAGTCCATGTACGCTCATTTTATGTGCGAATATCAACAGTTAAATCATATGTCAAGTGCAAATTCTAACGATATCTTATTTTATTTACCTCACCATGCTGTATTGAAATAGTCCAGTGAAACCACAAAGTTAAGAGTCGTTTTTGATGGGTCATGTGATTTAGAAAATGGCATAGCCATAAACAAGGCACAATGTACCGGACCAACAATTCAAGATGACATATTTTCTATTATAACTAGGCTATAATAGAAAATGGAACTTATTCATATGTACTTGCAGGTGATATTGAAAAAATGTACAGATGTTTCTGGATACATCCAGAACATAGGCAATATCAAGGTATTTTATGGCGGGACAAAACAACCGATAAAATGCAGTCTTATATGTTAAACACAGTAACGTATGCCACTACTTCAGCACCATTTTTTTGCAGTCAGAGCTTTATATCAATGTGGCATAGACAATCAAAAAACAGTTTCCTAATGAGTCCAGAATCATTAAAGAAGATTTTTTATGTAGATGACCTCCTTACAGGTACAAATTCAAAAGAACAATTAATAATAATTAAAGACAACCTCACAAAAAATTCTAGGTCATGTAGGATTTCATCTTAGAAAATCTTCAAGTAATATAGATATTTTTCCTTCTACTGAGAATCAAGCCAAGACAATCTTTGATCAACCTCATGAAACCTTAGGTGTGCAGTGGAATCCACATAATGATATTATATCTTATTCATCAAGCATAAAATGTTCAAAACAAATTAAAAAGCGTTCAGTATTGGGAACTACTGCTCAACTATATGACCCCTTAGGGTTATTAGCCCCTATAACAATATTAGCCAAATTTATTGTTCAGAAATTATGGCAGCTTCATTTAAAATGGGATGAAACAGTGCCACTAGAAATACAAACAAAATGGTTATAATTTCAGGATAAAAAAAAACGACGTTTTCCACGAAAACGTCCAGTTTTTTGTTTTTTACGCCGAAGGTTCCAGTACCCACTCCAGAATTTCAGGATAAAGGAATTCAGGAGATCTAAAAATAAAAACAATGACATTACAGTTAGATTGTTAGCAACTAAGTCACGAGTAGCACCACTTAAGAATATTTCACTGCCACGCTTAGAATTATGCGCAGCAGTACTAGCAGTGCAATTAGTACAAAAATTTAAGTCTATTTTGAGATTGAATATTGACAAAACCTACTATTGGTGAGATTACCAAATTGTTTTATGTTGGTTAAATTCATGTCCTAAAAGATAACTTATGTAGCAAATAGAGTCTCAGAAATTCAAAGGTCCAGCAATATCTCAGAATGGAATTATGTAAAATCATTAGAAAATTCAGCAGACTTAATATCGCGAGGTGTTCTTCCGAACAAATTGATAAACTGTACAATGTGGTGGCAGGATCCAGATTGGCTCTCATTAGATGAGAAACACTGGCCAATATAATAATAATAATAATAATAAAGGTCTTTATTAGAGAAACATATCTTATAATAAAACAAGCAATCATTCACTAGATATTGACACATTGCCAGAAACTCGTAGTATATCATATTCATTTGCAACAGTAAACAAAGATAATGTATTTTCTATTGAAAATTATTCTCATGTTACACATCTAAAAAGAATTGTAGCACTATGTTTACGTTTTAAAAACAATTGCTTATTGACACGCGACAACAGAATTTATGGGCCACTGACAGTTAATGAACTAAATTACGCTCTTACAAAAATTATCAAAATTGTTCAACTTTCAGAATTTGAAAGACACATTTCAGATTTAAGTAATGGTAGGCTATTACATGCAAAAAGTAGCATATTAAGCCTCACACCATTTCTAGATCGTGAAGAAATAGATCTAGATCGTGAGAGTCGGTGGAAGACTACAGTTGTCAAATTTCAAGTATAATAAACGTCATCCTATATTATTACCTAAAATCATTATTTTACAATTTCTCACTCATTTTTCTCACTCAAAAACTCATTTTTCTCAATATGCATATCAAATTAGGTCATCCAGGTCCAACATCATTGCTTAGCTCAATTCGAGAGCAGTTTTGACCAATAGGTGGCAAACAAATTGCTAAAAAAACTACCAGAGAATGCGTAACATGTTTTAGGTGCAACCCCAAGCCAATTAATCCTATCATGGGAGCACTTCCCCCTCAAAGAACTCAAATCACCTATCCATTTAATTGTACTGGTATAGACTATGCAGGTCCCTATTTAGTAAAAGATAGACAAGGTAAAGGCAATAAAACAACAAGATGCTTTATTTGTCTATTTATTTGTTTTTCAAACAAAAGCAGTCCACTTAGAGTTAGTGACAGGTTTGTCTACAAATGCATTTATCGCGACACTTAAAAGGTTTATATCAAGAAGGGGAAAACCTTCACAAATTTTTAGTGACAATGGAACAAACTTTATTGGAGCTCGTAATGAAATGAACAAAATTGGCGAATTTTTAAAAAATAATTCAAATTCAATAGGCAATCATGCTACAGATGAAGGCATTAAATGGCATTTCATCCCCCATCTTCTCCTCACTTTGGCGGGTTTTGGGAAGCTGGCGTCAAAAGCACAAAACATCATCTAAAAAGAATAATGGAAAATTCAATTTTAACGTACGAAGATTTCTCAACATTACTTACCCAAATAAAGTCATTTTTTAAATTCACGTCCTTTGACACAATAATTGAGTTCAGACCCAAATGATTTGGAAGTGTTAACTCCTGCCCACTTTCTTATTGGGCGATCCTTCAGTACTATTCCTGATCCTAATTTCATAAACGTGCCTGAAAACAGATTAAATCGGTTCCAACATGTTCAAAAAATGGCTCAGCATTTCTGGTCCACATGGTCCAAGGAGTATCTGCACGAGCTGCAACAAAAAGGCAAGTGGAAAGAATCTGCAGTTCCTATCAAGGTCAGAACTCTCGTCATGCTGAAAGAGGATAACTTACCTCCACTTAGATGGCACCTAGGAGGAATTATCCAGATCCATCCTGGCAAGGACTGTGTTTCGATAGTGGTAACTGTGAAGTGAGGAATAAGTGAGTACTTGCAATTTGTTAAACAAAAACTAAATGTTAAAAAAAATAAAAGGTGTACTTACCTGATTCGAGTTTATACATAATATCTTTTACCATGTCCATACTTAAGGTCATTATATTTGTTAGATATTATTTAAGCTTGTTGTGCAAAATATACCTTGTAATATTTACATTCTTGTATTCTTGTATTCTTGTTCATACACAATTATTATTGAAACTTTGGCAAGTTGTCAAGGTGGGCGGCATGTTTATAAGTTGTTAAGTTTAAATATTACCGCCCTATGCACCGCTCATATGAAGCGAACCCGTGTGGCAAAAGAATAAAAAAGGCATAACGAATAGATATGTAAGTGTTCATGTATGTACCAAGCAGAAGGCTACATAAAGACTTTATGTTCATATTTAGTTTTCATCTATTCAATCCATACAAGTGTGTATTCAAAAAAAAAACAAAGAAGGTGACAACAATCAACCCCAACACAGAGTATTGCGACTTTATGAAAAATTACTTGGATAGTGGTCACATGGAAATCGCTCCCGTTGATCCCACCAATTCAAAATTATTTTACATTCCTCATAAAAATGTATTTTAAAACCAGATAGTTCGACTACAAAACTTCGGGTGGTATTTGATGCTTCGGCAAAATCTCCTCTTAGCTCTTCGCTCAATGATACCTTGTTGGTTGGTCCTAAGTTACAACAAAGCATAGTAACTATTTTGCTTAACTTTCGTCTGCATGCGTTTGTTCTGACAGCGGACAAACAGATGTTCCGACAAATTCTTAATTGCCCTTCTCATAGAGACTATCAATGAATTGTTTGGAGGTTTTCTTCTGCAGATCCTATTATAGATTATTATCAATTAAATACCGTCACCTTTGGAGTTTCTAGTTCTCCTTTTTTAGCTATTCGAAGTCTTCATCAACTGGCAACCGATGAAAGTCGTAGTTTTCCTTTGGCATCGCAAGTTCTTTTGAGAGATACCTATTAGACGTATTATATTCTATCTGGTTGCAACTCCTTAGAGGAGGCTGAACATCTACAAAGAGATTTTACTTTGCTGTTAAAACGTGGTGGTTTTGAACTACGCAAGTGGGCGAGTAATCATCCACAAGTTCTTCAACATATTCCTTTAGACGAGCGTCAAAAGGAATATGTCTCTCCTCTAAGTTTTGACACTCCTGAGGGTTCAACAGTAAAAATTTTGGAATTAAGATGGAATCTTCATTTAGATTCTTTCTCATATGTTGTAGATCTCATATGTAGATGTTGTAGATGCACATCCAAAAACTTGTTCAAAACGTAATATATTGTCAGAGTTAGCTCGGATTTTCGATCCTTTAGGCTTCTTGAGTCCTTTGACCTTTTTTTGTTAAATATCTAATTCAACATTTATGGACTTTGGGGCTCGGATGGGATGATCACCCTCCTCATCAAGTTATAGACATTTGTGATCGTTTTAAAAATGAACTATCTTGTTTGTTATCTTTAAACATACCTCGTTGTATAACCATTTAAACATACCCCTTCTTCATGTGAAATTCATGGATTCTCCGATAGTTCAGAATAGGGCTACGCAGCGGTAGTATATTTTCGATACTTGCTATGTGATGGAACTTATTCAGTATCGTTGCTTTCTGCTAAGTCGAAAGTAGCTCCGCTAAAAAAGGTCTCTTTACCTCGATTAGAGTTATGCGCAGCTGCTCTTTTAGCAGCTCTCATTGATCTAGTTTTGCATACATTTTCCAATAAAATAGTTTATGATAAAATGTTTGCATGGACCGACTCAACCATTGTTTTAGCCTGGATCAAACCCCCTCCTCACAAGTGGAAAACATATGTGAGTAATCGAGTGTCTCACATTCAAGGAAAAATCCCACCTGCACACTGGAATCATGTAACATCGAAGGACAGTCCTGCTGATTATGCGTCTAGGGGGTTGTTTCCTTCAGAAATTCTTGCACATTCGCTTTGGTGGGCGGGTCCCTCCTTTGTGATGACCTCACAAAATTCTTGGGTTATCGTCAACTTGTGAACTTCCTACAGAAGCTCATGATGAAGCGAAACCTTTAAATCTCTTTGCTGTTGTTGCTTTCGATTATTTGGATAATCTCCTTTGTAAATACTCATCCTTGAGTAAAATTAAACGTGTCTTAGCTTATGTATTTCGATTTGTTTACAACTGTAAACATCCCAAGGATAAAAAAATCTGGCCATCCGGTATTGTCAGAGCTTCACGAAGCTCTCTTAGTTTAAATTAAACATGTTCAGTATACGTCTTTTGCTGGTGATATTTCCAATCTTACACATGGAAAATTGGTATCAAATCCTCTTCGGAAACTATCACCTTTCCTGGATAGAAAAGGGCTCCTCAGGGTGGGCGGTCGATTTTCCAATTCTCGGTTGGCATATGAGGCTATGAGCTGTAGAATGGCCTAATCCACAAACACAGTCATTTTTTGTTTAACCCGTGCAAATGTATTATTAAATCAATTACTTTCGATTGCAAGTTGGCCTAAACCACCTATTGCTACTCGCCGCTAGATGGTGCCATAGGTAGCCTTTTGGCTCTTAACATGTTTTGATTAAGCTAACGGCAAGGCGGCCTAAGTCACATAGGTGTTTTTGATTATATTATAATCAAAAACACCCTGTTCTGCTTCCACGTAAGAATCGGTTAACTGAACTTCTTATCGAAGAAGTACATAAGGAAAATTTGCACCCTGGTAGGCCAACTTTGCAGTATTTATTATGTCAAAACTTCTAGATTATGAATGCTAAACAAGCAATTCATTCTGTGCTTTCACAATGTAGCAGGTGCTTCAAGGTTAATCCTACCCCAGTTAAACCTTTCATGGGATCCTTGCCAGAATTTAGAGTTAGTCAGTTAAAGCCCTTTGAGTGTGTGGGTTGCGATCTAGCAGGTCCTTATAAAATAACACTTGCAAACATGCATAGAGCTAAAACACAAAAGTCCTACATTTGGTTATTTGTATGCTGTGCTACGAAAGCACTTCCTTTGGAATTAGTCTCGGACTTAACTAGTGAATCATTTCTTGCTGCTCTTAGACGATTTATTTCCAGAAGAGGTCGATGTTCTCGCATTCATTCTGATTGTGGAAATTTCATAGATGCCAGTAGATGTATTTCTAGTTTGATGCGTACTGCTTCCGCGGCAGAAAAAATAGACTGGCACTTCAATCCGCCTTATGCCCCTCATTTTGGTGGTCTATGGGAGGCGGGGGTAAAATCGGTTAAGACGCACTTACTTCGTGTCGTGGCAGATCAGATTTTAACCTACGAAGAACTCTATACCATTTTGACTCAGATAGAGGCCTTATTAAATTCACGACCAATTTCGCCATTAAGCTCAGATCCCAGCGATTTGACAGCTCTTACGCCAGGACACTTTCTAACTTTGGAGCCTCTCACTGCCATGCCCGATCAAGATATGACTCATATTCCAATTAATCGAATAACTAGGTGGCAACTTTTACAAAAAATTACCCAACATTTTTGGCAGCTTTGGCAAAACGAATATTTGAATACTTTGATGCAGAGGCAAAAGTGGAATAAAGAAAAAACTATTGTTGATATTGGTTCATTAGTAGTTAGTAAGGATATAATACCTCCTATCCACTGGCGACTAGCCCGTGTTGTGGCGATGCATCCCGGTTCGGAGGGTGTGTGCCGAGTAGCGACCTTCAGAACCTCTCAAGGTCTTGTCAAACGGCCTGTTGTAAAATTGTGTCGTCTACCTGCACAATGATTAAATGTAAATTAAAATACTTGTAAATTTGTAAATGAAAAAAAAATTGCATATTTTGGTGGGCGGTATGTTTCGGCTTTAGTAAAAACTCTCATTTAATAAAAATTAATTCTTCATTTGCATGTCACATGATCAGGCAAATCACTCCAGTGATCCGGTAAAGTGCTGCCCTCTGGACGCGACAGAGGCAGATTTAATCACTATGACTCGTGATGTAGACCAATATATACCGAAAGGAAGTGAAGGAGAGACGACGTTGTGATAGCGGAGTGATTGTTCCCGTGTGCGCTTACCTTTGTCATTTTGAGAACTTCTACAATCGTTATGCCGGCCGGCCGACACCCAGACCGCCTTCAGAAGGGGTATAGTCCAGTATATAAGCCGGAAAATACTGTAAAATCTGGAAAAGTTGATAAGCAGTGCCGATTTCAAAAATTTTTGTTTCTACGTGTTCTTTAGACCCTCAGGAACATTCATCACCACTAACATCTGCCTTGCTATGAAAAAGGAAAAAATGATGGTAGTTTTCCCACCCCAAAGCTTCCCCAATAGTAAAAGTGATAAAACATTTTAAAAATTCAAAATTTCACCTCGGAAATCGTCTTTCGTGGGTTTTCGGGGTCGCTGATTACGAATCCAATTCAAAAAATCGAGTGAGGGTGGTTGCACCCCATTAAAACCACCCCTAGAAGTGATAGAGATAACAAAAAAATAAATTCAAAATTTCACATCGGAAATCGTCTCTCGGGGGTTTTCGGGGTCGCCGGTCAAGAATCTTAAGTTCAATTACAAAAATTTAAACGTCTAATGCAATGGAGCAATATAATTCCACTTTCAAGTTTTCGATAGCTGATAGATGAAGTGGTTTGCCCGGCTGAAATGATAGGAGAACAAGATATAGGTGAAGATGAAGAGAGTGACCCACCAATACTGCATCAGCAATGCTCGAAAACGACTCTGATTACGAATGATGTCAACTATATTTGTAGATTTAAGCTCATTTTGTGTACCCAGTTTTTTTGAAATTAAAGAAAACTTGAAAAACGATTTTATTACACTCGTAATTTATTTTTTTAATAATTTAACTACATTAAAACCAAAACTCGCACGCATATCATATTGAGAGTTTGAATTGTTGTAATTAAACCTCGGATTCGTAATCAGCGACCCCGAAAAAAACCCCGAGAGACGATTTCAGAGGCGAAATTTTGAATTTAGAAATTTAAGGTGGTTTTAATGGGGTGCAACCACCCTCACTCGATTTTAATCAGCGACCCCGAAAACCCCCGAGAGACGATTTCCGAGGTGAAATTTTGAATTTTTAAAATTTTTTTTAATGTTTTACTATTGGGGAAGCTTTGGGGGTGGGAAAACTACCATAATTTTTTCATTTTTTCATAGCAAGGCAGATGTTAGTGGTGATGAATGTACCTGAGGGTCTAAAGAACACGTACAAACAAAAATTTTTGAAATCGGAGGTGCTTATCAACTTTTCCACATTTTCCGGCTTATTAATTGGACTAGTAAGCTACTGTGTTCTGCCGATCACCGGTTATGGCATTTCTTTTGCTCTTTTAATCTAGTGTTTCTATTTATGTATTTTACATAGTTCATAAATCACGAAACAGTTAGGTACCTCAATTTAATTTGATTGCAGTACTCCTGTGTCAGCTAGTGCTATTTTATTACCTCCGCTATATGCAATACGTTGAATAGTGTGATATAATTTCATAGTAAAATATGGCAGACGTGTGAAAGGCTATTAGTTATTTTTGTACACTACTTATGTGTAGGTACACTTATGATGCGTACGCCTCTGTGGCGTGAATAGTTTCCGCTAAGTTTAATTATTAATAAAATCCCATCACACAATATTACCTTTCTACTGCGTGGATGTGGGATAAAAATACAAATACAAAAAATACTATACCTTAATTCTTGATCTCATTCATTACACAGGCCCACAATTTTTTTTATTTTTTTTTACTATGGATCAGAACATAGTTTTTCCGTCTTTTGACTCTGAATCCAAATCCGGTGTCCGTTTAACCGTAGCACGTCAGGATCAAGATCATTTCAAGGTCAAATAGCGAAATAAAGGCTTAAAAGGGAATAAACCCATATATCTTTATGTTTCTGGAATCGCTGAATTAGAATCTGCTGTTATTCTCACCATATCCCGTGACTTCGAAGAGCACTCCAAGGTCAAATAACTAAAAAACGCATTAATGAGGCAAAAGTTTGTATCTTTATGTTTTTGAAGTTGTTGGATCTAAATCTGGAACCCATGATAGAATACCGTAAATGGTCTCATTTTCATCACCTTAGGCTGTATTAGGGAAATGTGGTTAAGGATTTTCGGTTTCGTGAATGTATTGCTATTATTTGTTAAGGTAAAAGATATGTAAGTCCGTGTATCCATTTACATTAGATGAATTGATACCAATTCTCGTAGCCACCTTACTGAATATCGTCTAACTACATAGTAATCATCTTACTGAAAATCAGTGAGTGAATCATTGAATAAACGTGTTTAGTCTCCTTCAACCAGACACACACTTTTGCGTGTGTGCGCTAATGCACGCGTGTGTATAAAAGCGTGTATGCGTGAGTGTGTACTTGCGTGCGTATATAAATGCATGTGTGCGTGACTGTGTGCATGTGCGTGCATATAGAATGCCTGCTGCCCCAGAGGATGCTGGAGATGGTGACCACTGCCTCAATTGAGGAGGTGTAGAATTATCCATTTTCCGATTCTCTGGAGTAACGAAGCCAGCGAAGGCGCGTTGCCCTGCAGGGGGAGTTAGGGTGTGAGAATGATGCCGCAGTGTGTCCGACGACGAGTTGACTTTGTCCTCGTCAAAGTCGGAATACCCTCATACTTAGACCTAGGGAGGTATGAGGGTTATCACCCCTAGGACGGCGGACTCGCCTGCGATCGGAACAGGATCCCTAACATGCGGATTTCTTTATATATCCATGGCTTCTCCTCTTTTAAGCGTTTATTTCGCGATTTGACCTTGAAATGACTTTGACCCTAACGTACTACGGATTTGATTCGGCGACCCTAGAAACATAAATATACATGGGTTTATTCTCTTTTAAGCCTTTATTTCGCGATTTGACCTTGACCATGATCATGACGTGCTACGGTTAAACGGATATCGGATTTGGATTCAGCGACCCCAGAAGCATAATGATATATGGGTTTATTTCCTTTTAAACCTTTATTTCGCTATTTGACCTTGAAATGACCTTTATCCCAACGTGCTACGGTTAAACGGACACTGGATTTGGATTCAGCGGCCCCAGAAACATAATGATATATGGGTTTATTCCCTTTTAAGCCTTTATTTCGCTATTTGACCTTGAAATGATCTTGATTCTGACGTGCTACGGTCAAACGGACACCGGATTTGGATTCAGCGACCCAAGAAACAAATATGTATATACACATGGGTTTATTATCTGTTAAGCCTTTATTTCGCGATTTGACCCTGAAATGACCTTGATCCTGACGTGCTACGGTTAAACGGACACCGGATTTGGATTCAGCGTCAAAAAATACAGGGAAAAACTATGTTCTTATCCATAGTCAAAAAAAAATTTTTTGTGGGCCTGTGTTATTTTTCACCATGTAATATAATTTTATATCTCTTTTGCAAAGTTTGATTATCTTAATAAAATACATATTTTCAAATTTTTAGATATTTTTTTTATTGACTACTGCATACATAAAACAGTATGTTTGACAAATTTATGAAAAGAATTTATGGTCATGTGTCAAATATCGATATTACGAAAATGATTTATTAAGCGGTTGTACAAAGCAACATCAGTTTTATTTTTGTGTGTCGCACTAATCCTTGAATACTCTGTAACCAGATTTTCAGCAATTGTGCAATTTTGAATTTTTAAAAATTAATAAATTTTTTATGTATATATAACAAAGTCTCACATATGTATACGCAGGGGGTAAACGTAAGATGCGATATTTTTTAAATAATTTTTTACAGGGAGTACTATATTTCACACCCTCAGTAATTCTAATTGCTGCTTTTTTAAGTACGAATACTTTATGGACTTTGCTGCAGTTGCCCCATAATGTAATACCATAAGTAATGTGGCTGTGTACTATTGAGAAATAAACTGTACGCAATATTTTGAAGACAATGTTTGACTTAATTGACGCATGCAGACGGCAGGCCTAAGATACATTACCTAAGATACTGTATCTTAAATACTTTTTCTTTCTGACAAACAGTAAATGTATCTTAGACAATTTCGGAAAGTATGTTGTATCTTAAAAATGTACTTTAGTTATTTTGAAAGTGTCTTAAATACCAAATAGATACCTAAAAAGTATCTAAGATGCTCAAAAAGTATATAAGATACTTAAAACTATTAAAGCTTAAAACTACTAGTATATTAAAAAAAAGATACTTAATTTGTGGATTTGTAGCAGCATTTCATTTTCGATTTGTTGTGAATTCCGTTTGTAATAGCTCGAGGGGTATTCCGTATCTGGCTATTACATTCTCGACGAACGCTTCAACTACACTGTCTGCCTCTTGAATAGGGAGAGCTCGTGCGTAACGAAGCGTCCTCCGTCCCTAAGTATTATATTTATTTTTTTATTAAGTTTAAATTGTGGTAACATTGGTACCATTGAGTTGGTTTTGTATTAGTGAGAATACCGTAGTTTAGTTGTTTGTGTGATTTAACGCTACCCCTAAACAAGCATGCCATTGTCTCCAAACATCGTATACTACCGCGACTGTGGTGGGAATTGCCAGTCCGACATGATATTGACTCTGCTAGGAATCAATACACGGCAGTAATCGCTATGCTTCCTGTCATAAATCCCACCGATGGAGATAAAAAGGTCGACCTCCGCGGCAATTGCGTCTACGGCCTGCTGCTGAACATAATAAGTGGTAGGTTCATTGGTAAATCAGTTGGCATTTTCTCCAACCCTAACCGTCCAACACCGCCAGTGCTCTCCAAACCTTGTGTTAACGCAAAGCCTCCCAGGAGGGAAGAGAGTCCGGTGAACCAATCGGCCTAGGATGCTTCTTGGAGGGTACCGTGTGATACATTCTCGCTAGCTGTAGAGCAAACTGTAACAGCGATACCTACACGTGGGTGCCTACAGAAGGCCCTCCAGGTGGCCCATGTCTGGTGCGGGGAACTGACCGTTGTCCGCTCCAGACCACTCATATTCTACCTTCTGGGTGTTACCGCATAAGCCTCTCGTGATATATTCTTGCTGGATGCTTGAGCAAATTCTGACACCGAGACTTTTACGGGAGTGTGCCTGAAGAAGGCTCTGCTGTTTCTCCTGACTACTACCGATATTCCGATGGTTTGCGCGGTTATTTTGGCGATCTGATGCTTGCTTTTTTAGACCGTGTAGAGTAGGATTGTATATGGGGCATTTACGCCAACTAAGTGAGGTCAAAAAAAATTATGTTTGAAACATATCACAATCCATAGTACTTGCTAAAAAATTAACTTCCCTAAAATGTTAGATTTTTTTACCTACAAGGAGAGGGATGGTGAGGGTGAGAAAATACAAATTTTCGTTTCGATTTTAAAATTTCAATCTTTCTCAATAAAAAATTGAAAAAAATTAAAAAGAAGGTTGCAATGGTTTTTGATGTGTTTTTTTGCGTAGAATACGATAAAAATATTTTCAAAATTATTGGGGGTGGTTTTTCACCCTTATTTTGAGGATTGAAAGTTTAAAATCCAAATTTCGAAAAGTATGACACGTTTTTTTTTTCATTTTTTTTTAATTTCCTTCTTTTTTTGTTGTACTTTCGATTAATTTTTAATTCATAATGGGCGTCGACCAGGAACTGGCCCAAAAACGGCCCAAAGGTAAAAAAAGTGGTTTTAGCGTATTTTCTCATCCTGTGAGATAGTAAATAGCAAGTGAATAATGTATTCCAAGGTTTTTGGGGTCGCGATTACGAATCTAACTTAGAAAGTTTCCCGTAGAATATGATGGTATTTTTTAAATTTCAAAATTTAGCCATTTTTTAAAAGTTGACTACCATACTGGATCCGCCATTTTGTTTTTTGAAAATCTGACGTTAGATTTGTAATCAGCGACCCCAAAAACCTTGGAATATATTATTCACTTGCCGTTTATTTTCTCACAGGATGAAAAAATACGCTAAAACCACGTTTTTTTCACCTTTGGACCGTTTTTTGTGCCAGTTCCTGGTCGACGCCCATTATGAATTAAAAATTAATCGAAAGGACAAAAAAAGAAAGAAATAAAAAAAAATAATTGAAAAAAAAATCGCGTCATAGTACTTTTCGAAATTTCGATTTTAAACTCTCAATCCCTCAAAATAAGGGTGAAAACTACCCCCAATAATTTTGAAAATATTTTTATCGTATTCTACGCAAAAAATACATCGAAAACCATTGAAACCTTCTTTTTTTAATTTTTTAATTTTCTTACCGAGAAAGATTTCTTACAGAGAAATTTTAAAGTCGAAACGAAAATTTATATTTTCTCAACCTCACCTTTGTGGCTCAAACATCTAAAATTTTAGGAAAGTTAGTTTTTTAGCAAGTACTATCGATTGTGATATGTTTCAAACAGAATTTTTTTTTGACCTCACTTAATTGGCGTGAAATGCCCCATATATAGTGTAAATAATAGGTTAGGTCGATTTAGTTAGTTGTGCATAGGGTATATAAGTAGATAGTCGAATCCGTTTGTGTCAATGTTAGTTTAAGATTTACAGGGCATATCTGCCAACATACTGTAGGCAGGGAGTATTCTGAATACTGTGTCAGGGAGTATTCATCACACTTCTTCACCGCAGCTAGTCGGCCTCTACTGTTTTCAGGTAACATCACGTGGTGTTCCCACATGTTAAAACAGGAACTGACGACCGAGGAAACTGTTATTGTACTGTACTCGTTTGAATGACTCGTTTCGAAGAAGTCGATGATGAAGAAGAGTTTTCCGCTAGTCCCCAACGGATCCGTATGTACTTCCAGGAAGACAAATCTTCATTTGTAAGGGAGGGGTATTAGGCCTTATTCTATCGGAAAACATCGATTTTCCAGAAATTTCCCACAATCTCCAAGACCTGTACACAAGACAGTCCGTCAAGAAAGCAGAGTTCCCGTATCGAGGAAAGGAGATCCGTACCGTACAAAAGTAGCGTTCTAGATATCGAATTGAGGTTTTTTCGAGTTCAGAATCTTGAAATTCATAAATTTCTGTAATTTTCTGATATTTCACAAACATTTCCATATTTGGAGGAAATTGCAGGAATCTGGTCCTAAGGTCAAGTAATCCTTCATTTTCGAGTAAATCGGCCAATCATAATCAATTGCCGTTGGTTTGAAATTGATCCGTCCAGTCGTTCCCCACATAGGATTTTTCTCCTACACCATTTGTCGAAATGCTTCAATAATATTACGGCTAACGCTGGCGTTGTCACCAAAAAATTTATGAATTTCACCTGTAAGAAGCCACTTCTCAATTTGCAACACGTTTAACTCTTTACAATTTTTGTCTGATTATAAATCAAACACATTCGAATCCCAACTGACTCTCTTATCCAAGCAACACATCTATTCATAAATTGTACCTGTCCTAGAAAGTTCAGTTGTCATTCTCTACAGGCATTTAGGCTTTTTTTATGAATAGCGATTTCGATTCAACCATATCTTAAATATTATGTAGCGTATTCAGCACAAACAAACACCTTTTCAGAAAATGGTATTTTTGTTTGGTTCTGTACCTACATTTCATATATGAACAAAAATATGACAACATTCTTTTATACTCACGAAACAAATTGTGTACGAAATTATATTGTGTGCAGTTGCGACTAATGAAATTTGAAATTCTCGCACTTCTGTGCATCGGAGCATAAGGGGTGATTACTACAGTTAAGTAAAATGTTATAATACCAAAAAACTTAAAAAAATAGAGAAAAACATAATCAAAAAATACGTATCCCACTACATTTTGGAACGGCTGGCAAACTATTTGCGAAATGTCTTTTTCTACAATTACCAAGTGAATATAAGTCTTTTTATGCTTATATTTTTTTTCGAAATTACGAGATCTGGAAACATTTTGGTAATTTGAATTAGTATTTCACTTCAGCATTTAATTTTTGAGATTTTATTAGTATTATTTAAACAAAATTAAAATTTTGCAAAAAGCACAAGAATGAAAATACATTATGTTCACTTGGTAACTGTAAAAAAATATTTCGCAAACAGTTTGCAAGTCGTTTTCAAGATCTGGTGGAGCACACATTTTTGTTTTTGTTTACTATTTAGCCTTTTTACTTAGGTTTAGTAAAAAATT
Organism: Aromia moschata; assembly: GCA_029963805.1. NCBI lineage: Eukaryota > Metazoa > Arthropoda > Insecta > Coleoptera > Cerambycidae > Aromia > Aromia moschata. The sequence goes on from JAPWTK010000614.1 coordinate 22,296, forward strand.
AGCTGTGGCTATAAGTAAGATAATTTCTCACACAGTTCCGTGACTATAAAAGAATTGTCATATTTTTTGGCTACAATTTTTCTTCAAATAGAGTAATTTTATTATACCAAAATCGTGTCAATAAGGCTAATTATGAAATCTATAGGGCCAAACAAAAATGTCATTTTTTAAAAATTTGTTTATTTGTGCTGAATACCCGGTATAAAGTATTGAAATAAAATTTTGTACAGGGGTGTAGATTTTCTTTGAAAATTGTTTTCGCAAGTTTCATTTGAATTTTTTTTTGCTATTCTAGCCTTGAATTTGTGTCTAGTAATAATCCCCTAAAATATGGTATGAGTCACATGATTACATTTATATGTATAAATGATAATAAAAAGACTTAATGGGTCGTTCCTAGTGGCAAATCTTATTTTAATTCTTGAATAATTCCAGTCCACCTAATTAATAAGTGTTCTAAAAAATTGTGTTAAGGTTCTAACTTTAAAGTCATTGTCTTTGTTGGTTTTATTTCTTCTATTCAGATAGTAATTTGGTATGTTTATTTATACATAACTATGAAAACATATCCAATTTTCACAGCTTTATTAGGTACTATCCATATTAGTTAGTTGTTATAGTTAGTGACATCCTGAAGAATGTAGTTCATTGCAGCAGGGTTATCAGCAGGCACCTATAAACATAATACATTATTTTTGCAATATTTAATATTGTTATATTACCATATGTCCAGATCTGTTGATCCAATACATCGCAAAATTTCCAGCCTTTTTTACATATCCTTCATAATTACCATCTACTGCAAAAGCAGTTCTTTCTGCAGAATCCCAATTAGTTCTTCCGATCCAATGCAAGTTATCAACCCATTTAATTGTTCCTAAAATTACATGCCAACAAGTATGTTAGAAATAGTTGCGAGGAATTAAAATATCCATAAATTAGAAACTTATTTTATGAAACAGTTAAAACAAATTTACAACGCAACACAAGGTGTTATTTCTTTCTGCATTTCGTAATATTATGAAATGTTCCAGTAAAACAATCCAGTTCATTAAGTTCCAACTTCAGTGATGCATTAAAATTAACCATTTTGTAAAATAATACGACCCCAAATTCAATTTTTTTTTAAATATAACTTTAAAGTCAATTTTGGAAAAGCATTGTAGATTTGTAAACATAACATAAATTAGGTGTGCAGACATATATTAATTTTTTAGACCATTGCAACATGATTATAATCACAATTAACTTTTTCCCGTATGATGGTCATAATGAGGCTTGCATTCTTCCTGGAGACGAGGGAGAATATTTAGGGCAGTGAAGTGCTGGACGTGATGGTCGCTCAAGTACCCCGACAAATATCCAGATTCTCTAAAAGGTGGTGAAACAGGTCCAGCTGGTTAGCGTAGAGTATCCGACTAATCAAGCCTAATGTCATCGGCTGACAGCTCCCGGGAGCGGGAGACATACATGTAACCGCAATGACGCTTACCTGGGCAATGTTTGACGTCGAAGGAGTACTATCGTGTTATATTTAGCCATGATATTCTGATAAACCTGCTTATGCAGGGTATCAGCGACTAAATTACTAAATGACGTCAGTGGGACCCACTTCACTTTTTAGGTGATGACTATACACCTCTTACAGAAAGGATTTTTAGTGAAAAAACCGTCAACAAAGTTTGCGAAAAAAAAATTCAAAAAACCTGGAGTACTCCCTGGGATCTCAGTAACGCTCTGTGGAATATTTGCAGTAAATTTTTTTTTCATAATCTAGAAACAAATATAAGGAGAGGTTTTTCGATTTGTTACAAAATTTATTTTTTTTTCAAAAAGTGATGGTCATTTTAATTTTGGGAAACAAAATGTTCATATAAAATTAAAATTAAAATGGCCATAACATTTTGAAAAAAAATATCGAAAAACGTCTCCTTATATTTGTTTCTAGATTATGAAAAAAAATTTACTGCAAATATTCCACAGAGCGTTACTGAGATTCCAGGGAGTGCTCCAGGTTTTTTTGAATTTTTTTTCGCAAACTTTGTTGACGGTTTTTTCACTAAAAATCCTTTCTGTAAGAGATGTATAGTCATCACCTAAAAAGTGAAGTGGGTCCCATGCGTCGTTTTCAAGATATGGCTAACTGAAATATCACCAACCGCCACTGCGTTATACAATGTGTAAATAAAGTGAGAAATAAATTCGATAATTCACAAAATATACGATTTTATTTGAAATGCTCAAACAGTAGTGTGTTTTGGTTACTCTTATTTCACTTTTTTACTTTTTCGTTTTCGAGTCCATCTAAATACAATTTACTTCTGCCCAATATCGAGTTAAGTTAATTGCGAGCCATAAATCTTCTGGATTGCAAGTGTACTGGCGTCTATTACACGTAGTTAAATGTTCCATTGCCTGCTCTTCATCGCATTCGCAAAGTGAGTCTGCATTTTGTACAGCCATTTTACCAAGTTAGTCTTCACAGGGGCCACACAGGTTTGGATTCTGTGGATTCGTGTGGATCCAAGTTTTCCGGTCTAAGTAGACTCCTGTTGGTGGTTCTTGCTTTATGGAGAAGTTGTCTGGAGGCTCAACGTTTACATCGTTGAGGAATCTCTGTGATTTTGTGCTCGTGATGCACAAGGTCACTCGTATAAGGTCATCTGGTCATTGACCATCATCTGGCGCCTAGATATATCTGTTTTTAGAATGTCAATGTCGAACACCTGTCGCGACATCTACTGAATATATGACGCATTTTGAGAATCACATCTGCCATTTATTTTTAGAACATGACAAGTCAAAGAAACGACAGATAAAGTGGGGAAACGGTCCAATATCTCGAGAAATTCACTTTAAATAAAATAAAAAAATAAAAACTATGCGTTCAAAATTTTTAAAAAAGCTATCTAGTAATACTAGAGTTTTCCCCCGTCCCGCACTACTTCAGGTGGGTAGGATTAATTTTAAAATCACAAATAGGGACCCCAATTTTTTATTGACGAATTGGATTCTCAAGAAAAAAATACACTTATTTTACCTTTTTTTATGTTTTGTGTTCTTTTTTTTTCACAGATCGATAAAGAATGTCTTATATATGTTAGAATATCCGGAGAAAAACACTTTGGATCGAAAAATAACAAAAACACGTTTGTAGTATTTTTAAGAAAGCTATTCAATGATTTAAATGAAAAGCAGTTTTTAACCCAGAATTTGAGTTTACATGTAGGATTTATTTGAACTATTTTTTTGGTGCGTGATAGATGACATTGAATGGTAGTTGTAAAGTATTGTTCGTTTCACTTTGATGAAACTTAACAATGATGTGGCAAATACAAACGAGTAATGATGACAAATTTTACAATTTAAATAATTTCATAAAATATCAAATTTTCCGAGGTTGAGACGATAGGAGGAGTCCTTTAGAGTCCTCTACAGTCCTCTACAGTCCTCAACAGTCCTCAACGATAGTCCTCTCCAGCCACGTCGTCCCCCTGGCGTATAGCCGAACTTCAGGTCACAGGGAAGACGCAGTTCACAGCCCATGACGATGCTTGCAGGTGTTTGCCCAGTTGTTTCGTGGATTGACGACCGGTAGGCTAGCAGGAACAGGTGGATAAACTGGTCGCAGTCCCTCTGGTGGTCGGAGACTACTTTGGATAAGTACCGGTTGATGGTCCTATTCATTCTCTCCACCATTCAATCCGACTGCGGGTGCAGTGCAATTGTTCTCGTCTTACGGATGTTAAGTGCTTCGGGATGCTTCTACCCATTTGCGAAAATTATCCATCACAACGACGATGTATTCTTTCAAACGGACTAACCACGTTGTATTGACGCATTGCAGCCTTCAGGTGTCGTTGCGGACCATTACTTGCAGCGCACACCACACATTTCTTGCACCACTCCTTCACGTCAGTAGTGCAGTTCACCCAATAGAAACGCTCCGTAACTTTTCCCAGCGTCTTCGTTACTCCTAGGTGTCCGCCAGTGCTTCCATTGTGGATTTCCTCCAATACATCGGGCACTCTGTTTCTGAGGACTATCAGTTGTTTTTGCTCTTCGGTATCATCTGATTTCTCCACAACGTGTTTTAAGAGTCCATCGCTTAAGACGAGGGAATTCCACTGAGCCCAGTATGATTTTATGGTTGGCGAGTACCGTGATACCTCTTCCCAAGTGGGTTTCCGATTTTCTTTCTTCCAATTCACAATTGGTTTCAAATTCGGGTCACTCTATTGATCTTTTAGAACCTCCTCTGACTGCCAATCATCGTTCACCGCGGTTGTTCTGTATACTAAGATGTCCTTTTCTTCTACCCGCTGACAATGTTTGCAATTCTCAAAGCAGGGTCTTCTGGATAACGCATCAGCGTTGCGTTGAACTTTGCCTGCACGATGTTCGGTGTCGAAATCAAATTCTTTTAGTCGTTCTATCCACCTGATTTTCTGGTCATCCACTGCCACCCCTTGACTAGAAACAACATGGCCCAGATACTTCACTTCCTTCTGGAATAGATGACATTTCTTCGGACTAATTGTAAGCTTTAGGCTAGATGTTCGCAAGCGTTGAAATATCTCCATATTTTTCATGTGATGTTCAAAAGATTTTCCAACCACGATAGTGTCATCAAGATACGTTACATAATCCAAACGGCATCACGGTAAACTGCCATAGTCCTGTACCCAAAGTAAACGTAGTTTTCTCTTGAACCCGGTGTGCTAACTCGACTTGCCAATATCCACTCTTCAAATCTAGGGTTGAGAAAATGTTTGACCCTGATAGAGTATCTAAGGTGTCATCGATTCTAGACAATGGATTGCTGTCTTTCTTTGTCACGTTGTTCAATTGACGGTAATCCACACAAAATCTGGTTGAGCCATCTTTCTTTTTTACCAATACCATTGGTGAAGCCCACAGACTATTAGATGGTTCAATGACCCCTCCTTTTTTGCATGTCCTTCACGATTTTATCGGCTTCCTCGCGTTTGGCTAGTGGCAATATTCTTGCCGTTTGTCGGACAGGCCGGGCGTCGCCTGTGTCGATTTTGTGTCAGATTACAAGAATTCTCTTTTCAAATCCCCACTTTAAGGTCCTTTAAAAACACCTGTCTTGAAGTCATTTCACTTTATTTATCGCGAATTTATTTATTTAAATGTTTTTATTGTTTCTTTCTTCCATTAAAATAGGTTCAAATTATACCCTAGAATTTTTCAAATTATTTAAAATTTACCGTATTCAATTATTTATAACAATTTAAAGACATCTTGGTCCGATGGTCCCAGTCTGACTATTACGTCTTTGTGGGAAAGTTTGACTACCAAGGGTTAAGAGGAAATGGCCATTAACCCATTAACGCCTGAAATTACATATTTCATATAGGCAGTTTTAGAGTAATGTAATTCTGCGATTTTGTTGAGAACGAATTTCACAGATATTCATATACGACTAGTTTTAGTGTGCTCTACTCAATTTTGATAGTTTTCGCCCATATCAATTAGTTTTTCCCGGAAAATTTTGGAGATAAACAATAACAAACGGTTTCTTTTTTGTGATTTCTTCTATAAAATGACTGTAAACGATCATGTAATTGGACATCAACCTTTAATAATCCATCTCGATTACCAAGAATTTTCCCGCTTCCAGTTTGATATTGCGACCGGAATTTCAATCCGGAAATTTTCAACTTCACTGACAGAATCCAAGTTAAGTTTTTAACATATGTATTGATACAAAACAATTAGTACAATATCTGAACAGTCATCTAGTAATACCTCAGCAGCTAAGATGTCAAGAAAGTTAATGGAAACACGCACTATCGAGATATCAAGATCTGTGACCGAAAAAAATTACCGATTTTCCATCGCGATATCCAACCAGACACGGAGAAATCCTTGGGGATCGCAATGGATTATTGAAGGCTGATGTCCAATTACACGATCTTTCACCAGAAGAAGGCAATTGAACCATTTTTAGAGATCGTTTACAGCCATTTTTCAAAAAAGAATCACAAAAAAAGAAACCATTGTTTATTTTTAAGCTAAAAAAATTTTACTGTAAAAACGGATTTAAATGGGCTAAAACCATTAAAATCCAGTAGAGTGCCCTCAAATACAGTCGTATATGAATTTCTACGAAATTCTACAACAAAATCGCAGTTACGTTACTATAAATCTGCCTGCGTATGTGCAATATGTAATTTCATGCGTTAATGGGTTTAAGGTGATTTGATTCTATCGTTATTTAATAGTCTTTTTTGTCGACTTCTTACGTATTAGTTAGAGTTGTGCTAAACGATGATCTATATGATTTTCTGATAACAATGTAGAAGAGTGGTATTTTCCTATACTAATAAAATGATGCCTACAAGAATCGGCCACAAAAAAATAGGCTTGAAATTTAAAAAGTATCGATTATTTCTTGTGGAATTATGTATTTTGTGGGTTTAATTTTTTTTTTTATTACCCGCTATACGGAGTCTCCGAGAAAGAAGTTATAAAACTATAAATAGCGATTCCTTGGACAAAAATAACAAAAAACTTCTATAAAGAGGGGTCAAAGTTGCGCCACATACTATGACATTTTCGCAGGGTAATTATTAGAAATATGTGAAATTCTTAGCTTATAAAGTAATTTATACTTAAAATGCGATTTCAAAAACTTTTAATACTAAAACTGAAGCAAGTAATTAACAATAGACACATTGAAAGCGAACTAAATAACAGTACGATTAACAAACATTAATTAGCTTCACAATTGCTCGACATGTCCACCAGGAACAGCACACAACAGCCATTTGTACCTGTAAATTTACAATTAGGCCCGTTACCAATAACAACTTTTAAATGGGTTGTAAATTCGATTAGAATCTAAGAATTTCACATGTCTAGTAATTACACTGTACAAATTTGACAACTTATATCTCCAAAACGGTTGGGAGTTGGACTCATGTTTATTGGAGGTTTTTTTCTTATCATTGTTTAAGGAAGCCCTGTTTAACATTCTAGAACTTCCTCATCAGACACCCGGTATAATAATTAGGAAATTAAACAATGCTATATTAGCATTATTTAGAATAGGATAATAGCTAGAATAATTTATTTATTCTATAATTTATTGTAATTTAAATATGTTATTACCTGGAGTATCCACTATTAGATCAAGTTGTCCATTGTAAACTGCAACTTTAATATCTGTAGTGTTCAATAGTTCTTCGACGATATTTGTAACTGGTTTCATAAAGTCTCCGGCTAGGGTATCGAATACATTATTATTGCTTCCCCAAACCTGTGTAATACCTAAAGCTTCTTTAACTGCACCATTCATTAATGTTGCTATTTTATCATCAACTTCATCTCCATAGTTGGGTTTATGTAAATGTTCTGTAAGTAATGAAGTTAAATATCAGAAAAATTTCAGTTGTGTTTGATCAGTTGACATTTTAGTTTAATCCGTAAACTATATTTCTGAATGTTATAATTAGCGTCCGGAAATGTGTACTTCAACGCAGGGCTCGGCACTATAAAACTCTATGATAATGAAAGTGTAAACCATATTTTTAGGCGCCTTTACATTATATACGCGTGCATTACTTGTCCGTGTTACGTACGGCATTGATCCTTCCCGAGAACGCTTCAGAACCTGCGTATGCGCAGTAGTACGCCATCCCGGCTCGGAAGAGCATGATATTCTAACGGAGTTTAACACGCGAGACGGCAAACATTCCGAACCCTAGTTATAATGCAGTCTTAACAGACTCTTTGCAGTTGTATGGTAGAATACAATGTAATAGTACTTCGTTATTTGAAAAGACAAACGTGAACAAGAAAAACCTCCAAATGGTACGAACAACTACATCTGACTACAGCTCAAAATTCCCCTTACAACCCATAAAGGAAACATTCCATTAAAATTTGAGGCAGCAGCAAAGGCAAATGTAATAAGTAATATCCGGATGTGACTAGTCGTCTTTAAAATGATGCAGAACTGATCATCAGCGTATAACAACACGATAATGGGTTGATGAAAATGAATCATCCGGCTGTAACGGACGGTTGTGCATGATGCATCCCTGTGCATCACCGGCGTCAAGGGTTAAAATGCGTTCTAGAAAATTCAGATGGTACCGAAGAGCGAAAACAGCTGGCAGTCCCCAGACAGAGAGTATACACGGCATTTGAAGATATTCATAAAGGAAATACCGGCGGACACTTAGGAGTAACGAAGACGCTGGGGAAGGTTAGAAAATGTTCCTATTGGGTGTACTGCACTACTGATGTGAAAGAGTGGTGCAAGAAATGTGTAGTGTGCACTGCAATTAATGATTAGCAACGGTACCCGAAGGCTCCAATGCATCAATACAACGTGGGTAATCCGTTTGAAAGAATTGCCATCGATGTAGCAGGTCCGTTTCCGGAAACAGATATTGGAAATAAATACATCGTCGTCCTGATGGACTATTTCTGCAAATGGGTAGAAGCGTATGCAGTTCCAAACCAAGAAGCTTCTTCTGTGGCAGACGCTGTCATCAAGGACTGGATTTGTCGATTTGGTGTATCTCTGAATACACTCGAACCAGGGTGAAATTTCGAGTCGACTCTGTTTCAAAATGTCTACCGCACACTCAACATCGATAATACGAGGACTACTGCACTGCACCCGCAGTCGGATGGAATGATGAAGATAATTAATAGGACCATCAACGAGTACTTATCCAAACTAGACTCCGACCAACAGAGAGACTGGGACCAGTTTTTCCACCTGTTTCTGCTAGCCTACCAATCGTCTGTCCATGAAACAACTGGGCAATCACCGTCAAGCAGTCATGGGCCGTGAACTGCGTCTTCCCTGTGACCTGAAGTTCTGCTGTACACCAGAGGACGACGTGGCTGGAGATGACTACGTCAGCACTCTACGCCAGAGAATGGACGACATCCACGAATGAGTCCGTTTGAGTATCCAGGATGCCAGCGACCGCATGAAGGAGACCTACGACATCAACGCCAACGATGGGAGGTACCGAGGTACCCGCCCGGCAACCAGATCTCCAAAACTACAAAGCTCCAGGTAAGGTCCATGTGAAGTCGTCACACAGATAAATGATGTAGTCTACCGAATCCAGAAGTACCAAGAGGAAAACCAAGGGTGGTCCACTTCAACTGTTTGTCTTCTTTTGCCGGAAGCAATGAAGATCAAGCTGAAACCAGAGTTCGCCTCTCTTTAGAAGAATTTATGTTGTTACATTCCAATGAGAAAGCTCACTACGGTGTAACACAAGAAGAATCACGTGACGTGTTCAAGGCTCCTGCTGGCTTATGCCTTGCCCACTGTGTAGCAGCAGATCTTCGAATGTACCGAGGGATTGCTTACCTTCAGCAGGCGTTTGTACAGTTGGAGGAGTTACGCAGACAAAAACCAGAAGTTGGACGAGTCCTTCAATCACGGTGACTCAGCAAGATAAATAATAGAGGTCCGTCTTCTATTTGGTAACCAAGCAGCTATCACACCATAAACCGACTTATCAGAGTGTCTGCAACACACTAGTCGAAGTAAGGGAGGTTCTCTTGTTACAGCTTATAAGCAGTTTGGCCATACCGAAGATAGCCAGCGGTCTAGATGGCCTGGATTAACTGTGGACTGCTTCTTCTACAGGACGTCTCAATGCAAGAACGGCTCACGTTGCAGATATAGTCACAGGCTAGAGAATGGTACAATTCGGGACAAAATGTCTTTACCGAGGGGGCAGTATGGCGAAATCGCCGTACAGCATCGGTCACGCCGGCCACCCGTAACATCGCCGCTAAAAAAACAAGGGTGACTCAGCGACACCTCATCGCGTTGTGAAAGCCTCTTGAGCCTCCCGGAAGCTTCCAGTTCTTTCAAACGAAAGAACTCAAAGCCGTACCGGCCAACCGAGTATATAGAGGCATATTGACGCAGGCGACGAGTAGTCTTTGAGATAAATTGCGTGGTCGCGGGCTTCGTAAAACATTCGAATATAAATTGTACATAAATAAATTAGTGTTAATTTAGCTATTGGAAATAGCGGTTATGTCGAACTCTAAGCGAAACTGTGTTATTGTCAAACTTCTTACAGCTGTAAATGGCTGTCACAACTGTAAAATAAATAATGGCTGTTACATAATGTGCCAGCCTTGACTATTAAATAAGGTTATAAACTTAAGATTAAGAATTGAAATATATCTTTTTGTGCTCGGCCAACTTTGATGGCGTTTTTTTTTAGATGGCTCGTTATTATTGAAATACGGCGTACTTTTATAGAAACTAATCACATGAGATATGTTTTGTCACATTCACGTATTGCTTTTTTTGTTACTTACTTCTAAATTTGTGATTAACGATGATGTAAACATGTGTCAATTGATATAACCACTAAACATGACTTCTAAATACCAGGTATGTTATATCACTACTGATATATTTGTTATATATGATAATACTGAGGTAGTGACTAAATAAGTGTTTAGTTACAAAGAGTGATGTTTGAAAAAAATACAAGGGGGTGGCATATTATGGGTTGTAAGGCGCAGCATGGATTTTTAAGTATAATAGGATGCAGTTCTTCGTGCCATTATCAGTTTTTTTGTTCACATTTTAATCTTTTCAAATAACGGAGATATCGCTTCTTAATGCGATTCTAGGCTACCCGATACACAGTGGTAGAAAATGTGTTCATACACCGAGGAGAAAATATTTCTTAACGTTGTTTTGTTGTATAAGTTAAATAAATTCTATTATGTTATAGTTGATCGAAAGTACAGATAACAGAGTTTTAAATGATATGTATATAACATGCCATTAAAATAATTTCCCCACACAAAAAGCAAGAAACTCTACAACACTGCAACTTCGACGGAGAAAGTGTTCATACACATGAAAGGAGTAGGCACAATACACAAAACATGTGGCAATGAACTGCGTGCCTTCTGTATGCGGCTGTATGTAACTGTAATAGTTCAGTTTAAGTAAAATTTCTTATGTCCTCGATAAAAACAAACACTCCACTTTGCACTAATTAGGGCAGAAGATTTTTTTTCTAGGACTGTTTGGTATAAGGTGGGGAGTGTGAAACTAAATTTTCGACTTCGAAACCCGGGGGGAGAACTTTTGGCAGGTGAAAAACCACAAATTTTCCACTTTTTTTTAGTTTTTTGCTCATATCTCCTAAATGCCGCATGCTACAGAAAATTTTCTGCGTTTCGAAATTACAGTAGACAATTTTCTACAAAATTCATTGGTCAAAATTGATTCGATGTGATGTGGTTCGTATTCTACTGAAATTTGAACATCGATGATATTTTCCAAAATATCCAAGTATGACCCTGATTACATTATTTTTGCTCACTCCTTCTCCGGTTGTGACACGTCATTCCCTTGTGGACATGGCAAGACTGAACTATGTGTCTTCCTTGAAAATAACCCTGCATTAAAGGAGGCGGCATCTACATTTTATGAGGCATCAGTACGAACAGAAATCAGTAGAGCAGGGGAAGCTATTTTCATAGTATTGTATGGCGCTGGTGCAGTCATAGAGCAATCACTTGATAAGAAAAGGTATCAGCAATTCAACAAGATGTCTGCAAAGGGGAAGTTCAGCTTGCCACGACTGGCACCGACCCTTGATGCAGCCGACAATCGTTGCCGCAGAATATTTCTGCAACTTCAGTGCTGGCTTTGGCCATATATTATAACAATTAGTACACCAGTTGCAGCAGTGACTGGAGTGCCGCTTATTTTTCGTAAATAATTAATAATGCACTTTACGATATTTTGGAAAATATCGTCGATGTTCAAACTTCCGTAGAATACGAACCACACGACATCAAACAACATTGATCAATGCATTTCGTAAATGGTTGTTTTGTCTACTTTAATTTCGACTTTTTTCGAATTTTCTGTAGCATGCGGCGTTTGGGAGATATAAACAAAAAACTAAAAAAAGTGCGAACATGTCGTGGTTTTTCGCCTGCCAAAAGTTCTCACCTCGACAGTCCTAGAAAAAAAAATATTTTGCCCTAATTAATGCAAGCTGAACCTTTCTGAGACTACGCATCAACTGGACTTTTTTTTTACAGAAAGGCGAAATGAGCCCAAAATCTCGAGAAACGATAGTTGCCGAGTTGTGTATTTTACCATAAACCTACACAGTGAACGCAAATGGTTAAGATATACCGGTTCTTCTGTTAACAAAAGTCATACAACAGTACCTTAGACTGTCAAAAAATATAAAAATTCAAGAATATTTAAAAATAAATCTAGATCAGCCCTTCAAAGATAAGTGAATCACATGCCGGATTTATCTCGAGGAAAATAAAAGTTAACAAATTTGAATTCTTCTCCTAAATGGCCAAAGGACTTTTTGCGACTGAAGAGCAAGGAGTGCCCGAAACAATTAAAATTAAACTAAAAATGATGGTTATACTGCACATAAAGCTAGGAAAACATCATAATCAACAAAATTAACATGAAAAATAGAACTGATTTTGCACAAGAACATGTAACAAAGCCTGCAACATTACGGAACAGTGTCATATTTGTTGACAAAACTAAGTACAATGTATGGAGATCAGATGACGGGAAAAAATGTGGATCAAACGCGAAACCTCACTGAATATTGAAAATATTCAGCAAACTGTAAAACATGGCAGTGGACATGTAATGGTGTGGGGGTATATGGCAGAGAGTGGTGCAGGTAAACTAGTGGCTACCGAATGTATTACGAACAGATATGCCTATTTTTAAACATTCTAAAAGAAAATTTAAATCAAATAATCGAAAAATTCAGTTTGTGTGGCAAATATCATTTTATACATGATTGATTGCAACCCCAGACAAGCACCCTACTTAAGTCGATAGTGGTTGTATAATGTCTAATAATAATGTGTGTATAATGTACTACGCTTATTGTCCACACCTCCCAGTTTCTAGAAGACATAATTTTTATCCATTAAATAATCCATATAAGGATTATTTTGATGCACAGGAATGGAATACCTTCACCTCAAGTGTGACATCAATTTAGTAAATTCAGTTCTCCAAAAATTACATGCTATTATTAACTCCTTAAAGGGTTTCCAATACAATATTAAGTATTATTATTTCGATATTATAGTTAGTGTATGAAGATTTTTTTTATATTATTATCTGTGTTTTCTGTACTTTCGATCAACTACAACAGATTTATTTAACTTAGACCACAAAAACAACCTTTATAAATATTTTCTCCTAGGTATATGAAGACTTCTTTCCACTACTGTACATACATAATATATATACACGGTGGAGACTTTAACTGGAATATATTCGCTAGCGGGGTGGTGAATGATTTTTCAAAAAATTCCCGAGACACGGCAACTTTTAAATGTATTTACCTACATTTTGCAAGTAATGTGAAAAATATAGGCCTTCAGGGGGAGGCTGAAACCACCCTCGACATGATTTTTTTCAAATGCAACCCTATGGCTTGTGACCCCTCATTGTAAAGCTGGTGGAAAGAGGAATACAACGCACTGATCAAATTTTAATTTTTAGTATGTTTGTAGGGTTGCATACAATTAAAACGTAATTTTATAGTTTAATTTATTTTTAACGCAACAATTTCGTACTCAAAATGTGTGTTGTTTAGTTTTAGAATGTAAACCTTACTTTTCATATGTCCCCACAAAAAATTCCAAGCAATTTTTTGCCAAAACTGATATTTGTTATTTTTTGCTAGTGTTTTTACACGGCCGCAAAGAGTAATTTAGTTTGTATGCTGTATTGAGAGTTTTAAAACGAAGTGTTATTTCAAATTGGTGAAAATGTCTTATTTAACCGAATCACTAAAAATCGAAAATTTGATGATTGGATATGGTGATAGGGCGCGAACTCAATGCGAAGTTGTTCGCTTGTTTCGAGAAACGCATCCTGACTTGCCACCACTAAATAAAGGTACCATTATTAAAATTGAGGCACAATATCGAGAGATGGGTCATGTCAGGAAAGTACCGAGTAAGAGGCAGGCTGTTGTTGATGACGACACGAAGTTGAATTTGTTGCTTGCTCTAGAAGAAAATCCAATCACTCCAGCCCGTCAACTGGCCCGTGATAGTAATCTTAATTACAAAACAGTTTTAAAAATACTTAAATATGAGAAAAAACGCCCATATAAAATGCAAGCTGTTCAAGAGCTACTTGAAGATGATCCAGATCGACGAGTGGAATTTTGCGATTTATTGATGACTTGTATTGATCAAAACCAGTTATCTTTAACGTGGATAGTTTTCTCTGACGAGGCTAATTTTACATTAAATGGGCACGTAAATCGCCAAAATTGTCGTTCCTGGGCTGAAGAGAACCCCCATTGGATGAGGGAACTTCATACTCAGCGCCCACAGAAGACTAATGTGTGGGCCGGAATAATACAAGATATAATTGTAGGACCATTTTTCTTTGATGACACTCTTAATGGAGCAAGATACTTGCGTTTACTCTAGCACGAACTAATGCCAGTGCTATGTCATTTATTTCCAAACCCCTTAAACCCTAACTTGACCGACGAGATGTTATGGTTTCAGCAAGATGGGGCCCCACCACACTATGCTGCCATTGTTCGTCAGTATCTGGACAGAATTTTTCCCGGTAGGTGGATTGGGAGGCGAGGTAATATTGAGTGGCCAGCAAGATCTCCAGATCTTACACCACTGGATTTCTTTTTGTGGGGACATCTTAAAAGTAGGGTTTACATTCAGAAACCCAACAACATAGCAGATCTGCAGGAAAGGATAAGAGAGGAAATCGGAAAAATAACACCGCAAATGTTGCATAATGTAAGGGACGAAACCTACCACAGACTGGGATGCTGCCAACAAGTGAATGGTGCACATTTTGAACAATTGTTACGTTTAAAATAAATTTAATTTTAAAATCGTTTTAATTGTATGCAACCCTACAAACATAATAAAAATTAAAATTTGATCAGTGCGTTGAATTCCTCTTTCCACCAGCTTTACAATGAGGGGTCACAAGCCATAGGGTTGCATTTGAAAAAAATCATGTCGAGGGTGGTTTCAGCCACCCCTGAAGGGCTATATTTTTCATATTACTTGCAAAATGTAGGTAAATACATTTAAAAGTTGACGTGTCTCGGGAATTTTTCGAAAAATCATTCACCACCCCGCTAGCGAATATATTCCAGTTAAAGTCTCCACCGTGTATATGTAATATTGATAAATTGTTCAAAATTCGGTATTAGAATTGCAATAATGAGAATTCCATAAGACTAACATGAAAGTAAAATTAAAATTCACCTGAAAAAGAAAAAAAACAAAAGTAATTATTGATATTATCAGTAATATCAATACAATACTATACAAGTACAATAATACCTTTAAGATATTGATTTTTTTCATCTAACGATTTAATTTTTGTAAGAACGTTATAAAAATCCACTCCAAAATTAGTCTCCACTTCTACCGCATACTCAGTTTTGCCCCACAAATTAGTGGCTTCCACAAATTTTTCTGCATCTAAACTTATTTTTGTATCTTCTGCTACTGATGATATAGCTTCGTAACCTTGTTGGTCTATAAATCCCTAGAACGTTAATGTGCATTATCAGTGTTATTTATATGTATAGTATAGTAATGGTACTAATAATAATAATAGCCACGCTAAATATTGTAAAGAGAGCAATCACCTCAATGATCCACTACTGATCTCGACGAACAAGCATAAAGAACGATGAGAACGATTTCTACAGCTGGAGCTACCCACTACGAAATGGATCCAATAAACAGACCAACATCCAATAATGTCTACAAAGCACATGACGTAATATCCAGGGTAGACTATTCTACAAATATATCGGAATGGCACAAACGACTTATAAAAGGTACATTTGGGTTTGTATTGTGCATCATTTTTTTCATTTTTGAATTTAAAGAGCAGCAAGTATATATGTGGAACTCCACCCTGAGGAACATTTACAGTGAGAAGAACATCGACATGCATAAGGCTGACGCTGATGCCCTGAGTGAGTTGGAAACAATTCTCAAAGGGTCATGGCTAACACAAGCCATAGCTATAAAGGCGCAGATAGATCTGAATAATACAAACCATCGGCAACAGTTATTGAACCAGATCTGCTAAAGTAACAGTCGATCCGAAAGGTGCTATGATACGTAGATACACCAAACTTTCAAAAAGGAAAAAAGATTATGCATTCGTGAGTAATCAAAAGAAATTACTGAGAAGCTTGGAGCGACTGGATGACGACTTACAGAAATCGATTCTGTGCGATTTATAACGTATATGGAATTCAATATGGAGTGACGTGACACATATAACGAGAATGCGCCATGAATTTAAAAAAATCGAGACACACTATGAACACCCCAACCATTTTCCAAGAAACACCGAACTACTATACTCTTCTAGACGCGCGTTTCGCCAACTAAGTTGGCATCTTCAGGAGAAGATTAAAACTAAATTCTAACCTACACACTTGCACTATTTATACTAAATTTGTTGCCACGGTTCACTGTACCGTAACATCTGTCTTTGTTTTTTTTTTGTTAATATACAAGTTATTCACATCTATCATAGATGAACAAAATTATCGTCACTGCTTGGCCACACCATCTTTGACGAAGAACAAAAGGGATGCATCAGACGCGCAGAGGGTTCTAAACGTCAACTGACAATCGACGCTGTGATATTGAAGCAAGCCCAAGTAAAAAGGAGATGTCTGCATAGTGTTGTATCGACTACAGCAAAACGTTCGATTCGGTAGCCCACGACTGGCTGATGAAAGACCTGGAAATTTACAAAGTCTGCCTTTGGATAAGAGCTCTCCTCCAACATCTTATCCAGTCATGGAAAACAAACATTTGGGTCTTTGGAGGGAACACAGGTCAAGTTGAATCAAGAAGGGAATCTTCCATTATTCATTTTCACCAGTTGAGTTCTGTCTGGCGCTTAACCCATTATCTACACTACTGAATAAGACAACAGCTGGGTACAAGATCACCATGAGAAACCGAGCAACTCCAGGCCCTCATTGAAACTACTAGGATATTCAGCGACATCAGAATGTCCTTTGGCCTGGAAAAATCTGAGAAAAAACCTGTCAGTTGAAAAAAGAAAACCTGTCAATTGAGCTGAAACGCCTTTGGAGACTGGAGAAGGTGAATACATACGTAGTGATATCGACAGCGGGGGTGATGTCGAATAGATTCGCAAAAAAATATTGCTGCATTGGAACTGCCGCAAAGAATACCGCAGCATTGGAGAGCATGGTTAGTGAAAGTAACTTTGTTTCGGGTGTGGTAACCCCGCATAACCAGCTACGCATGGAGAAGCAAGGTTATTGAGAGCAACTATGTTTACGGATATGGCAAACGCGCGTACTCTGATTATGCATGGGGCGCAAGGTTAGTGAAAGTAACTTTGCTTTCGGGCGTGGCAACCCCGCATACCCTAACTACGCACGAAGAAGCAAGGTTGATGAGAGCAACCTTGTTTACGAGTGTGACACACTCGCGTACTCCGGATATTCATGAGGAGCAAGGTTAGTGAAAGTATCATTGTTTCTGCTACGCACGGAGAGGTAAGGTTGATGACAGCACTCTTGTTTACGGGTATGACAAATCTGCGTACTCTGGCTATGCAAGACAAGGTTAGAGAAAGTAACACTTGTTTCGGGCGTGGCAGCTCCGCATACCCCAACTACGCAAGAAGAAGCAAGGTTAGTGAGGGTAATTTTGTTTTCGGGTATGGTAACTCCGCGCACTCTAACCAAAGCACGAAGGAGCAGGGTTGGTGGGAGCTTCCGTGTTCTCGGGTGCGTCACACCCGCTTACTTCAGCCACCACAATAACCTGGCTCATGGAGTTCCGAATACCCCCGTCCGGGCCGGGAATCTGCACAGTATCAAACAACCAAGGCTATTGCTTGAGCGAGAAGTGGCTCTTGACCAACCTTTGGCAGACGAGTGGCTCTTGCTCAAGTTATCTTTGAAAAAGGATATTTTTTGTCTATGTCACCCCCCCAACAAAAAGACACAAATATGAAAAAGAAATACATGTATTAGTATTCCTAGTGAGGGGCTGCTACATGGGGTTCGCCAGGGTTTGTCTGGAGCCGGCGCTGGACATGTCAGCATGCCGAACGTCGGTGACACGCAGCTGTGGAAACGGGCACATGTCTTTCAAGAAGCTACAGTCCCAAACCCAAACTCACAGCCAAACAGAGGAGTGGACGACACGAGAAGGGCGGAAGACTAAGAAGCGTCTCTACCCCAGGATTCGTCTGCCTTACGATGGAGGGCTGCCCGAAGGAGCACATAAGTACACAGAAGTTCTGAGAACATTCTACACCATCAACCGCTGCAGAGACGAGCCGCTCTCTGGATGGAGACATTCTCTATACGCCGAATTCTTGCACAGAAATCCCACCTTCAACATATCTGAACAATATATTGTCGACAGGAAAAACGTCATTGTTAGGAAGCGCTACCTTACAGATCTTCAACTACATGAACACAAGTCGGTAAGATCCTGTACCAAAAAGGAGTTCCAAAATCAACCGGAAGTACGCGCGGAAGACGAAATCCAACCACCTCAAATACTTATTACTCCAACGTCGTCGTCGTCTAGATCAGAGGGAAGGATAAACCAGCATAAAAAACAACGAGAACGATTTCTACAGCTAATAGCCCACAATGAGTTCATGAATCCAATATATAAACCCAAAATACCTAAACTTAGAAATATCAACGAAGCACATGGCATAATAGCCAGTGCGTGCCAACAATATTCTACAACAAAATTGGGATGGCACAAATGACCTACAAAAGGCACATTTGGGTTTGTATTGTACATGGGCATTCATCCTTGAATTGAATGGACAGCAAGTATATACTTGCTAAAAACCTTCTTATCAAAGCCATCAATTCGTGGGTTATCCAAGTGCCGGCATACTATTTCGGGATCGTTGTGAAAGTGGACGTTACAGATCTCGACGAGTTCGACCGATTTACCAGGCGTCTCCTAACTAAATTCAGGCATTTAACCACCACTCTTCAGTAATAAAACTCTACCTGCCTCGAAGACGAGATGGGGAAGATCAATTGAACTAAAAAAGTATATGAATCGGTGTATGCAGAAAGGGCGTAAGTCAATAAACTGAGTTATGAGAAAAAGCGAAAAAAACTAGTTCATAGTCAGCGACTAACGCCACTTCTGCATATAACAACAACCGGCCTACCGCTGTATAATGTTAGTCGCTTATGAGACTTACGCCATTTCTTCATATAATGTACAAATACACGTGAACAATTTTGATTTGTGAATTGATTTTCTTGTTATACCATTTTGGATCTAAACATGACTAACGCCCATTCTGCATACACTGATTCATATGCCTTAATCAAAAATCTTCTTTAAGAAGAAAACTACTAACCGACAAGGACCTACTAATAACAGTAGTAACAAGAGAGGATTCTGTATATACACCTTTGAGCCTAGGATGTGAACTTCTTTCGCTCAACATACCAGCAGAACAGGGGCTCCATACACTGTATACGGAACACGCTTTTGAGGGACGTTATCCAAAAATGCTACAACCACACTACATCGACAAAGAGAATTCAGTAAAATAGCTTACTGATGGCTACCTGAACTCCAAAGCCAAAGTCTTCTTGGCTGCTATGCATGACAGAGTTATAAAAACGAGAAATTACCAGAAGAATATCTTGAGGGACAACGTTGTAGATATATGTAGAAAATGTGGATTTACATGCGAAACTAATACAGGTGAAGAACACATAATAGTCTGCATACCTCGACAGGTACAATCAACTTGCGAAGCTGGTCCACCAACAACTGGCACGTTATGCTGGATTCACAACTCTAGCAGTGATGTACTGGGATAGGCTAATTATCACCGATCGAACAGTGGACCTGAGCTGACCAGAAGAAGGATCATCATAGGCTTCGCAGTGCTCTTACCTATAATATTCAGAAGGATAAACGAGAGAAGATCGAGAAATACGAAAACCAAGCAATCGAACTGAAGGGGCTTTGGAGACTACATAATATGGAAATATACGCCCTAGTAATAGAGATGTTGACGATTATATTCACCAAGAACATTGCGGCATTGGACCTGCCTTACAACATCATTATAAATGGCTAGAAGGCACTCTAATTACAAACTTGTGATATCGTAAAGATGGTTTTGGAACAGGATGAATTTCCTCCCCTCGCCTGAGCGTAATTTCTGCTGGAAGCGAAGTCTGGTTATCAACCCATCATTGTCTGCAACAGGAATATGTGAATATTTCCCAGAGTTTACGCTGAGACTAGTAGACTGGAGAGGGTGGAGATATACATCCAAGTGATATCGGCAGAGGGAGTGATGACGACCAGATTCGCCAAGAACATCGCAGCATTGGGACTGCCTCATAATATCATTAGACGTGACTAGAAGGCAGTTTTATTATAGACATTTCACATTGTAAGAAATGTTTTTAAATAGTTTTAAATTTTGAATTGGTTTTCAATTAGAATTGCACCACATCCTAACACACATTAAGACCTCCTCAACAATTGTACTGAGCGTTTCTAGGCATTCTAGATCCCCTGAGTTATCCATCTGCAGATACGCTGAATTTTGTATGGCTCTGACCTCTGTTGGGAGATTCCATTGATCCCAATACAACCAAATAAATTGGTCTCTTTGCTTTCACCTTTTGACAACTCAAGCACCTCACCAGGCCACCCTCTTATATCAATCCCCCACCAGTCCACTCTAGTTCCGCGCCTGTTAGAGGCTGAGTGGATGTTTTTTTTGTCTCTAATTTATGTTCTAGCATCACTTGAAGACTTTTCAAGTTTGCTGGATCCATTGCGACCGGTCGATTGAGAGTCAAACTGAAATTCTACGTCCAACACACCCCCTTCACATTTGCTGTGCTGAGGGGTTGTAAGAATGTGATGTCTTCGGATCTGACTTAGACAGCCTTCCTGAGGATTCTTGAACTCTTTTCGACTCGAGTTGTCCGTCTCATTTAAATCCTCTTTTGCGTCTCATCACCCTCTTTCTTTGACCGACTCCAAAAATTTTTGAGTGGGTGAAAATTCTTGAAAGAGTCGCCGTTGGGTAGGCGCAACCTTCCTTTGTACTTTTTGTGAATCGACAATCGTGAAATTAGTTATTAGAGATTGTTGATAAGTGCGACAATTATTTTTTGTGACAATTGTTCTTTGCGACTTGGGCCCGTGAACTCTCGATTGAACCAGAACGTGGAAGATAAGTCACACTAATAGGTTTCACTCTCAAAAATTAAAGGAAATAGGTGCTGATCCAGTCGTGTTTCCGCGCCTGAATCTTAAAAAAACATTTGCTGCGCATACAACGCATCTAGTCGATTCCCACAAGTGTAAAGGAAGATTACGCCATCGAATGACCACTCTTCCAAGAATTTTTGGAGAGGGTCAAAAACAGAAGTACAATGGGACAATGAGGATTTGAAGACACTAGACAGTGGGTCTAGAAAATTTTGAGAGCTTTCAAGTGATGTTAGGACATGAATAGAAAAAAAGCGGCACCCATGTAGCCTCCAACAATGGCGGAACCAAAGAGGATAATTATAGAATTTAATTGAAATGATTAAGCCTGCCACCGCCTCCACGGTCGCCGTTACTTAATAAATGAGGCGTTTATTTTAGAAACAACATATGTCCAAAATTTACGAAAATACGATTTTGGCGCCATCATGTAACAGACACTGAACTCTATCACCCCAAGGATTCGTTTCTTCCAAAAACATAACAAGTCTCCAGATTTGCAACTAAAATATCCGTATTTCTGTAAAAACGACATATGTTTTATTCGTTTCTGTTAAAAACTGCACCATGTTGAACACCAAGTGTTGTTTTTAAAAGAAACTAGGCAGGCAGAGAAACCGCCAATTTCTCTAAAACAAATTCGCATGTTCGAAATTACTGCACAGACTGCTGTAGTGAAGATAAGGGATACCTATAATGGTCCATGGAGATCCTCTATTGTCAGAAGTAAAATAGCAATAACTGGTTTAATAAAATTCACACCAGGTTATTTGCAAGCTGTGCCAATGTCATCAGCCAAACTAAAAAATCTAAAGGATCTCTTACCGTATTTAGGAAATGCAAAAAAATCGAAAATTTTATGACGGCATTTTTTCACAACAAGATCTGCAGAGCAATGACGCCTTAGAAATCCATGAAGAAGACAACAGTAGTGGTTGCGATGAATCCTATTTATTTTTTGGAACTTAAAATTTAATAAAAACTAGATTTATAATATTACTTTTATTTTATTTTTTCTTTCTTTTAAAAATAACATAAGTCCAAGTTGTTTTTTTTTTTTATTAAAATCATGATATTTTTTCTTAAAGATACTAGTCAGAAATTCTGTATTGAACTTATATTAATCACTCTATGATTTAAAGTTTTTTTAAAAAATGGTAATAAACTCGATGGTGCGTTTTTTTCATCTCCTGAAAAATTAACATTTTGGACATGTTGTTTCTAAAATAAACGCCTCAAATATTCGAACAACGTTCTAATAACATATGAGCATTCAGAAATTTAATAGACTGTAAACATATATTCAGTTTTAATGTCTAGATAACTTCAGTTATGAACAATAACTATTTATAAATATATATATATATATATATATATATATATATATATATATATATATATATATATGTAAACACTTACAAGGTTCAGCAAATAAGGTGCCCAAGTCATAACGGAGTCGATAGGAGAAATCCAGGAGTCACCGAGACCTATTCCTTTGAACTGGCTTTCAATTGAGCCATTACTAATTGCCTGAAATTGAAATAATTTTTTATGTATGTACTTGGTTCGCAAGTCTTTGAGAGTTAAATTCGTCTAACTACATATTTAAAACGTTAATACACTGTGTGTGCTCAGATTTTCTTAACAAATGGAAGACTTTTATTTCGTCTTGTAGCAAAAAACTAAGATTGTACTAAAACTAAGATTGCCTTTTGGTACAAATGTGATATTTTATACAGGAAACGAAAAAAAATCTGATGTAATGTATGTTACATGTTAGCTTCTAATATAACACCCCGAAATATATTACATAATTCGATTAGTTTAAGATACTAATAATTTTTGTAAGGAAACACTATAGGTCTAACTTTATTAGAAATTGAATCATTAATATAGAAAATCGACAGTATCTACTGTTCATTTAAAAGGCAAAGGTGGAAAAATACTTCATATTTTTGTAACGACATGGACTTTTTGCAGGGCATATTGAAGGAACTAGTTTATAACATCGCAGTTTTAAAAAACATAATTATAAAAGCTTGTTCTGAAATTTCCAGGGTACTAATGAGCTATTAAAGAATTTCGATTAATAAAACTTATTGAAAATAATGGTGGGCATAGCGAAGTTTAGTTAATTTATTTTAATTCTCTATTGTTCAATTTGCTAACAAATATTAATAAATTGTAAAATAATAAACACCAGGTTGAATGCATTTTCTGGGAGGATTGATGGCGTGGAACAGCAGATTGACCAGGTAGGCCAAAAAGTTAATAGAATTGAGAAGGAGTTTCAGGAGAATAGGGAAGAAATCGAAAGAAGACTCGAAAGAAGATTAGAGGACACCAAACGGCAGGTACAAAAAGAAATACTGGAAAAGATAGAAGGGCTGGAGCACCAATTACATCGTACTTCAATAGCCGATTCAGGAGATTGTTCGACCTCACCAGCTACTCCGTTACAACATTCAAGCCTTATGGATACTGAAAGGTCAGTACACAAAATGCTAAAACACGTACGATGGACAGTCATCATGGTCCATGTACCGCAGACAGTTTGAGGCTGCCGCAAAGGCCAACGGATGGACTCCACAAGAAATGGCTACTTCGCTGGTCATATCTCTCAGAGGTCAGGCGCTAGAAATTTTACAGAGCATTCCGGAAGAGCAGCAAAACGACTACGGCAGGATTGTAAGGGCATTAGAAATAAGGTATGGACATAAATATCTCCGTCAAGTTTACCAGTCCCAAATCAAAAGTAGACAACAAAGAACCAATGAGTCCCTTCAAGAGTATGAAGCTGACATCGAACGACTCATCCATTTAGCTTATCCTCAGGCACCGAAAGAATTTCTCGAACAAATCGGCATCCAGACTTTTATTGATGAACTACTAGACACAGATATGCAGCAAGCTTTGCGGCTTGGGAGACACACCACGATCAGTGACGTACTGGTAGCTGCCTTGGAATTTAAAGCAGCTAAAGAAGCCTCTAGGAGTTATAAACCTCTAGTAAGGCAAGTTAAATTTGACGAATGGCAGTAACTTGAAGACACCATAAAGAAAATAATACGAGAGACATTAAATGAGAGGATACCTTCAAACTCACCACCAAAGGAGACAAGGCGCTGCTACAACTGCGGGAAAATTGGACATCTACAGCGTTTTTGCAGAGCCAAGACAAGGTACCAGCCAAGATCTTGTTCACCAGATCGACAACCGGAACATAGGTCGAGATCCAGGAGCCCGAATGAAAGGAACTGGAGAGAAGAAAGCAGGACACCGACGAGTACGCAGGACAGGAATGGTCGCTTCCCTTCCCCAAAGCGAGAATCTCGTTGCAGATCACCAGCGAGATTTTCGGAAAACGACAACTAGTCGATGCTAGGGGGGCGCGTGTCGACTACTTATACTCAATGCCCCAAGATTTCTATCTCAGATAAAAGTAGCGATGTAGAGAGAGAACCAGGACGCGCAGGTGCGGGAGATGTCCGATCAGCACCTTTTTATGGCCAGCATGATGAACGAGTCGGTGATATCAAGAAACAAGAACAGGTCCATCTGCCTGGACGTCATGGACAGGTTGAAAAAGGAGTTCTACATGTACTCGACTCTTCGAATGAGACCTGCAATCAACTGTTAATGGCAACAACAGTACAAGTCGAAGATGTATGGTTGTCGGAGGAACTGAAGAAAAGCCAGAAGAAAGACAATGATCTGAGGTTAATCCGGAACTGGGTCAAGAATGGAGTTCGACCAACTTGGCAGGAAGTTTCCAGATATGGTACGACTATAAAGGGATACTGGGCTCAATGGAGTTCCCTTTGTCTTCGCGATGGCCTACTGCATCGGAAGTGGGAGAGCCCCGATGGAGTATCCGCAGTCTACCAGTTGGTCTTGCCTAAAGCAAGAATCCACCAAGTGCTAGAAGAGCTTCACAGCAGCCCATCCGGAGGACATTTTGGAGTAACCAGGACTTTGGCTAGAGTAAGGGACCGATTTTATTGGGTAAACTGTCGCCGAGACGTCGAAGAATGGTGCAAGAGATGTGATCTGTGCTCTGCCAAAAAGGGACCAAAAACAAGAAGCCGTGGTAAAATGGTGCAATACTTATCCGGAGCACCATTCGAGAGAGTAGCAGTGGACATTGTTGGACCATTACCTGTAACCGACCGTTGAAACAAGTACCTGATGGTGGTAATGGATTATTTCTCGAAATGGCCCGAAACAGTTAGTACCTCTCCCAAATCAAGAAGCAGAAACTGTAGCCGAAGCGTTCATCGAGAATGTCATAGCTAGGCATGGAGTACCCCTCGAGCTGCATTCCGATCAAGGAAGAAACTTCGAATCAGAGCTGTGGCAAGAGGTAATGAAAATACTGGGCATCAAGAAAACCAGAACTAGTGCACTTCATCCTCAGTCAAATGGCATGGTTGAACGTCACAACAGAACCATATGCCATTACCTGTCTAAATTTGTGTCTGAAAATCAAAGGGACTGGGACAAATTGGTTCCTCTGTTCTTGCTGTCGTATCGAAGTTCCCAGCATGAGTCGACTACCTACACTCCGTCTATGCTGACCTCTGGAAGAGAAATGAAACTGCCTACTGACCTCATACTTGTCCGTCCCCTAGAAGAAAATTAGGAACGATCTCTGCTCGAATTTGTGAAAGACTTGCGAGAGAGATTGGACCGGATCCATCGATTTGCCAGCGAGAAGCTGAAAACGCAGAGTGACAAAATGAAACAGCGTCTCGACACTACATCAACAGAGGCTGCATTTGAGCCTGGTGATGCAGTATGGTTGTACGCCCCAAAAAGGATGAAAGGGAGAAGTCCAAAACTCCAGAAGAATTGGGAAGGCCCGTACACCATCATAAAGAAAATCAACGACCTGGTCTACCGCATCCAGCGTTCTCCAAGAAGCAAGCCAAAGGTGGTCCATCTGGAGAGACTCACAAGATATATAGGACATGATCCACCCGATTGGTTTGTCGTCGAAGATCCACCGCCTATGACTGAAGACAGTGTTATTCGGGACGAATAACCTTAAAGAGGGGAACAATGTGACATTTGTAAAAGTGACATTTGTGACAGCTGACATTTATTAAGTTTTAAGATTTATATTTTTTTGCTTTCCGTGTATCATATCACATTATTCCTAACGGAAATCTTAATTTTATGACAAGCAAATATTTTTATCATAAGGGCGATTTTTTTCTACCAGGCTAAAAAGATTACCATTTGTGAAGCAAATCTGGGCACATGCTATATATATGTATATACAGTGTTGCCGAGTTTGAATGAATTTGTCCTCTAAATGCAGAGTATAAAAAATGTATTTTCAAACAGGATGTCATTTGATATCCTTAATCCAAGGCTTAATTATTATATTAATTAAGGGGGTCGAAAATTTAGAAAATGTGTATGGATTTTTAATAGAAAACGGTACCATTGTCTTTCAATTCGGCATTCATCAAAACTAGTGCATTCAAGATTACCAATTTTTTCCGAAAAAGAAAATTTACATCTTTCTGATACTTAATTTGCGCCAAAAAAGTTTTATAAAATACGGTACATTGGGAAAAAATAATAATGGAAATCATCGTTAATTACTGTGATAGATGTGTAGTACAAGTACCTTTTAAAATTATAGTCTGGGTAGAGCTTTGGTTTTAACGGTGTAAGAACTATTGTTTCGCAAAGTACTCGTAGTATACCATATAGGCAACTGGCAAAACAATAAGTATATCACAGTTTCAGTAGATTGGATTGAAAAGATAAAACGACAAAATATATCCGATGTCTACGAAAATACTGTTATGAACAATTCAGTTGAATTGAATTAAACTCACTTTTCTATGTGAAACACTTTTATTAACACTACAATTCGAATTCCAAAATCTTTTACGAATTTCCTGTAGTAGGTATAAAGTCCAAGAAAACTTCTTATTTGATATGTATCTCCTGGTCGGAGCCATTCTTTGATTGCGATTGCATTCTTTGAGTCAGGATGAGTTCCTTCAGCAGATACTGTGTCCTAAGAATATTACTTGTTTTTGAAATAGAGAACATTTCTTTGAATTGCATTGTAAGTTGGCATTTCTGAATCTACTAAAGATATCCTCCAAATTTTTAAGTAGTTCTGCAAATTACTCAACTATTGATATGACGTCATCAATGTATACCAAGCATGTTTCCCATGTTAATATCCTGAGTACTAATTCCATGTCTCTCGAAAGTGACTGGTGCATTGCTAATACGAGTACAAAAAGGCATACGTTTACATTGATAAAGGCCTGTACCAGGAGAGAATTCTGTTTTCTCTTCATCATCGGGATGAAGTCCGACTTTGTTGATATCCACTCTTCAAGTCCAACAATTTTGACTCTGAAAGAGTGTTCAGGTTGTCGTCGATTCGAAGTAGAGGATAACTATATTTCCTAGTAACATTATTCAGTTTCAGATAATCCACACATAATCTTGTTGTACCATCTTTCTTCGTAACTAAAACAACAGGTGAAGACCAAGGGCTTGCAGATTACTCGATGACATCTTCTTTCAACATTTTATCCATCATTCCGGTGACTTCATTCTTTTTAGCAAATGGTAGTCTTCTAGAAGCTTGCTTTATTGGTGGATTATGACCGGTGTCTATATGATATCGAATTTGATTTGTTCTGCCGGTGATGTTTCCATTGGCAACGACATCTTTCTTCCGATTCCTAGGTTCTTCCGATTCCAGATGGAAAGCATTCTTGAGCAAAGATTCTGCAATAATTGGATCAAGTACCTTTGCTTGACTTTCTCGCATTTAATTACACTTTCAGTTGCTTCACAACGTCATACTGCCTCGCTCTCCTTAAGAATAATTTTCTTGTCTGATATATTGGCAATCCTTACTGGATTCGCTATTCATTTGTATTAGGCTTCTTGCAATTAATAAGCCATCGTTTCGCCCATTAGCCTCGATTAATTCAATAGTCAAGCCTTCACTATTTCCATCGAATTTTTAAATGACGATGTTGTTGATTGACTGTAGTCTTGATATTTGGGAGCCATAATCATTTCTTCATTTGGAATTTGTATAATTCTATTTTTAATATCTACGAGAAAACCATGTTTACTCAATATGTCTTTCTTTTGGTGGTTTTTGTCAGGCCGAAGAATAATTCTGTTAGCACCAGTATCAATGACAAAGGAGTAATATTTATCATCCAAGTACCCATGGACTACCAGGTTCCGTTCATCACTATTAATTTTTGAGACTATGGGGGCACTAATATTGGGGCATTGAGTACTAGTAGTCGACACGCGTCCCCAGCATCGACAAATCGTCATTTTCTGAACCTCTCGCTAGAGATTTGGAACGAAATATTCAGTCTGTGGTAGAAGAACGACTATTCTTGTGCTGTGGAGTCTTCGGTGTCTCATTTTCTTCTCTTTAATTTGTTTTACATATTTTGATTTTGATCTCGAATCCGGCTATCGATCTGGTGAGTTAACTCTTGACTGGAACCATGACCTGGCTCGTAAAAGCGCTGTAGATGCCCCACTCTCCCACAGTTGCAGCAGCGTCTTATCTCCTTTTGTGGTGGGTTCCGCTGTTCTATTTCGTTTAATTCTCGCATTATATTGTCCATGGTTTCTTTAAGTGATTTATCGTTACTATTATCGTTTCCATGACACGCTAGTGAAAAATCAAATGATTTGTTAGGAGTTATAACAAAATTTTAAAAAAATGCAAAAACACTTTATAAAAGCCATAAATTTGTATAATTCGCTATGGAACGTAAGAATTTTGAGCTCAAATATGATTAACTATGAGTAACTTCTCACAGAAGTTACTATGAGTAACTGTGAGCGAAAAACCATTATTACATATAATGGTTATACCATTATTACATATAACCACTATGACACAGAGTAAAAACACGCTTGGTGGAATCGTATTCGGAAATATACCAGTAACAAAGGTTGATTCGGAAAATCTCGTCGTTTCGTCGGGATATTTTTCATAAAAACCATGTAACCCAAAGGACTCTTAATAGTAGTAAACCAGAATTGAATAACCACGTGACCTGGGAGACTGTTGACAACAGACAGGCGAAACCTAATTACCACATAACCTAGAGGACAATAGTGGACGCCTAAAATTCGATGTAGTAAATGATGATCGTATAATGTGTATTTGTGTTTCCTCACCCTTCTATCGTCAAATGATCTGTGAAATGGGTCTTGCTTTCGTTTCTTCGAATTTCCTCTCTTGAACCCCCAAC
This sequence comes from Aromia moschata, assembly GCA_029963805.1. Classification (NCBI taxonomy): domain Eukaryota; kingdom Metazoa; phylum Arthropoda; class Insecta; order Coleoptera; family Cerambycidae; genus Aromia; species Aromia moschata. The sequence goes on from JAPWTK010000614.1 coordinate 51,923, forward strand.
AAAAGTCTGCCGTATCATATTTATATTCATCTACCTTGATATCGTCGTTCCATTACCTTGATATCTTGATGAAATATTCCTCCTTGCTTTGATTTCCAAGATTTTCTGGGAAGTAATTTCAATGGGAATGGAGAAAGTGTAGCTTGTAACTCATTAGGCAACCCAAACGATGAACCATAACCTACGCACGGAGAGGCAAGGTTGGTGAGAGCCATTTTGTTTACGGGTGTGGCAACCCGCATACTCCGGCTTTGCATGGGGGAGCAAGATTAGTGAGAGTAACTTTGCTTTTTGGGCGTGGCAACCCAGCATACCCCAGCTACGCACGGAAAGGCAAGGTTGGTGAGAGCAACTTTGTTTACGAGTATGGCAAACCCGCGTACACTGGCTATGTATAGGGAGCAAGGTTAGTGAGTGTAACTTTGTTTTAGGAATAGCAATCCTGCATACCCCAGCTGCGTACGGAGATGCAAAGTTAGTGAAGGTAATTTTGTATTCGGGTGTGTCAAACCCGCGCACTCTAGCCAAAGCACGAAGGAGCAGGCTTGGTGGCAGCTTCTCTGTTCTCGGGTGTGGCAAATCCGCTTACTTTAGCCGCCGCGCCGCAGTGACGTGGCTCATGGTGTTCCGAATACCCCCGTCCGGGCCGGACCTCCACTGCATCGAATACCCGAGACTAGTGTTTGAGCGAGGAGTGGCTTTTGACCAATCTTTGGCAGAAGAGTGGCTCTTGCTCAAATTGGCTTTGAAAAGGGATTTTTTGTCATTTTCGCCCCCAAGAAAAATACACAGTGATGAAAAATATGAATATAAGTATTGTTAGTGAAGGGTCGCTACCTGGGGTTCCCCAGGGTATGTTTGGAGCCGGCGTTGAACATGACAGCATGCGGGACGTCAATGGCAGGCAGCAGTGGAGGCGGGTACCTGTCGGACCTTCCCCACAAGTCAAACTCACAGCTATACAGAGGAGTGAACGACACGAAAAGGGCGGAAGATTACGAAGCCTCTCCACCCCAGGGTGCGCCTGCCATTCAACGAAGGGCTGCCCGAAGGAAAGAAGATACCAGAAGGTTGAAGTGGACTGTCGAAATGAACATAGAAGTTATGAGGACGTTCTACATCATCAACCGCTGCAGAGACGAGCCGCTCCCTGGATGGATGAGACATTCATGCCGAACTCCCGCGCAAAAATCCCACCTTTAACATCTCTGAACAAAATATTGTCGACAGGAAAAACGTCATCGTTAGGAAGCGTTACCTTACAGATCTTCAACAACATGAAGTCAAGAGAGAAGCCGGCCAGATCCCATACCAACAAGAAGAGTTCTAAAATCAACAAGAAGTACGTGCAGAAGACGAAATCCAACCACCCCAAAGACTTACTACATCAAAGTCATCGCTGTCTAGATCGGACTGTGGTATACATCTACAGAGAAGCCAGCATGAAGAACGACGAGAACGATTTCTACAGCTAGTGGCCCACTATGAGCTCATGAATCCAATAAACAAACCCAGAATACCTAAACTCAGGAATGTCAACAAAACACGTGACATAATATCCAGTCCCAACAGTATTCTACAACAATATTTTTATGGCACCAATAACCTACAAAAGCCATATACGCCGAACCCCCAACCGATGGAACAAGAACAGTGATGCCCCAATGTGGAGGAGGAGGCTTGAAAAGAAAACGGATATATTATATTCGGAGACTTATTGATCAACTAGTCGAGATTACCTGGGCTGATTTGGTGGCTATTCTTTTTTGTGCACAGTAAATATTAAAAACTCTTCAGACTGTAGTGATTGCGTTGGACAGGGCGTTAGACAGACAGTTCTATGATGTCGTGTGATGAGGGCCGCTGTGACATTCATGAAACCTATGTTGGCCTTAACGCCGATAAAGTACAGTAGGTCACATCAGAATATGACTGGAATAACTTAAAAAGTATTATTTCTACAGTGTGTGCCGTTTGAAATGTAACCACCCTCTTATTTTGGAAGGGGTTGACCTATTACATTTTTTTTATGAATGCCTTTTGTTCTTCCTCAAAGATGTTTTTTTACCATGCAGAATTTTTTTTCATTTATTATGGACGTGAATAACTTTCATATTGTGGACAGACACGTGATGTGTCTGTAGTACTTCGGTTGTGCAGGATCACCATTTTTTTGTCCTCTTGATTGCCGAGGTATTACTCTTCTGTAATACTTCCGACTGCCATTTTGTTGAAATCTTCGTTGTGTGATTCAATTTCCTCAATCCATGGCGCATTCTCGTTATATGCGTCGGTGTCATTCCGTATAGAATTCCAGTACGTTGCAGAGTAAATCGCGCTGGATCGATTTCTGCATGTTGATCTTTATCCAAGCTTCCCATAAATTGCTTTTGGTTGTTCTCGAACGCAGCATTCTGTTGTTTTTGTTTTGTCTACGTAGCCTGGCACCCTTCGCTTTCGCCTTTTGTCTTAGCAGATCTTTGAGGTTCAATAGTTGTTGTCACTTTCATAACTGCATAAAATCAAGCTTTTCGAGACGAATCCAACGACTTATAAAATGTTGAATTTCGATAACAAATTATAGTAAAAAATTATTAAATCATTTTTCATTTTTCATTTCAAGTAGGTATTTTTCCCAGTGACAGTTCAACACCGTCATGGCATTCTATTACAAAAATATTGTTTTTCTCACTCAGAACAGTAGAGTTTTCGCATTACAATTCATGAATTAATTATTTGGGTTTTGTATTTTTTTAAAACAATTGGTTATCGAAATTCAACATTTAATACGTCGTTGGATTCGAAAAGTGTTATTTTATACAGCTATAAAAGTGGCATACAGGTATGTCCGTTTGAGCTGTTCAAGTTATTATAAAAAAAAAAACTGTTTTTACGAACTTTATTGATACTGGATGGTGACAGGATATTATTATAATAGCAGCTGTGTTTTTTAACCTCATTCTAGATCAGAAGAATCATGTTTGAGCAAAAAAGACAATCGGTTTCACTAAACATGACCTGCAGATTCCAAATATGTAAACATATACAGGGTGTCCTATTTCAACATCAAAAGTTACATGCATTTCCGGTGAAACCAGAATAAATATAAATCACCGGATAAATATGCTATGTAGACCATTAATTGGCATTTATACCAGATATGGCATACCTATTTGGTCCATTATATACCATTAAAATATATAGTATACAATTAAAATATATTTAAGAATAAAAAAATTACAGCCCGAAAGTGATTCCATTGACACCCGGTATCCTTGTTGTCCATTCAACTCAGGCATGAGTGCTGTTGCACAATACACACCCAAATATGTCTTTTGTAGGTTCTTGGTGCCATCTAAATATTGTTGTAGAATACTGTTGGGCTCTTAGTAGGCCACTAGCTGTAGAAATCGCTCTCGTCGTTCTTCATGCTGGCTTCTCGGTAGATGTACATAGGTCCGATCTAGATGGCAATGACGTTTATATAGTAAGTCTTTGGGGTTGTTGGATTTCGTCTTCCGCACGTACCTCTTGTTGATTTTGGAACTGTTGGTATAGGATCTGGCCGACTTCTCTCTTGACTTCATGTTGTTGAAGATCTGTAAGGCAACGCTTCCTAACGATGACGTTTTTCCTGTCGACAATATTTTGCTCAGAGATGTTAAAGGTGTGATTTCTGCGCAGGAATTCGGCATGTAGTGAATGTATCCATGCAGGAAGCGGCTGATGATGTAGAACGTCCTCATAACTTCTATGTTCATTTCGACGGTCCACTTCAACCTTCTAGTATCTTCTCTCCTTCGGGTAGCCCTTCGTCGAACGGCAGGCGAACCCTGGGGTAGAGATGCTTTGAAGTCTTCTCGTGTCGTCCACTCCTCTATTTGGCTGTGAGTTTGAGTTTGGGGCTGTATCTTCTTGAACGACAGGTACTTGCCTCCTCTGTTGACTGCCACCGACGCCCTGCATGCTGTCATTTCCATCGCCGGCTCCAGACATGCCCTGGCGATCCCCAAGTAGAGAGCCTTCACTAACAATAGTTATATTCATGTTTTTCATGATTGTGTATTTTCTTGGGGGCGAAAAAGACAAAAATATTCCTTTTCAAAGCCAATTTGAGCAAGAGCCACTCTTATGCCAAAGATTGGTCAAGAGCCACTTCTCGCTCGGATGTCATTTCTTATTCCCTATTCGTATCTTTGTACAGCGGCTGAGAGAAATTAATTTTTTGTAACGGTAAATCAATTTTACTCACCTTCACTCAAAATTAAGGCAAAAATAAAAAATATGTCTCAACGACGCTAAGCGTGGCGACGCCTCGAATTTTTTTTTCAGCGAGATACCTTTTTTACTGTACGATTACAACGGTATATATTCTTTTTCTATTTAACATTTTTTTTGTATTCTCAATATTTAAAAAGTTATGACTCACTTATTGTTGGGTTTACTATTTGTTTTTTTTTTCATATGCTGCTAAATGAATAAAATTTCTGTAAAGAGTAAAGGGTTGGCCATATTAAGTGGACTCATCTGACAAAATTGTAACTTTGACAAGGAACGTCATAATGACTCATGATAGCACGTGTTTAAAGCGTCAGTCTTATAGATTTTTGCTGTGGATCAGTACACATCAATCTAACGCGCTGGAATTGTTCAGCTGTACTTCCAAAATACATGTAACTTCTCAATAGTGAAAAGTCAACGTGCATGGAGAAAAAAAAGTGCAAGTGCGTCGTGAAAGAACACAATAAAGCGTTTACACGAAAGATTTTTGTCTTCTGGTACTGTCGCTAATCCCAGGCGTCCAAATAAAAAGCGACCGAGACGATCCTATGGAAATATCGTGGCCGTACAAGCGAGCAATGTTGAAAAGTTACCGCGAACATTAGATTCACGTCGTTCTGCTCAATTAGGCATCCCTCGAACCACTCATAACGACGCATAATCTGTTCTAATTTGAAGCTCGTCGTTGCGAGTGGTTCGGGCCGAAGCCCAGGAGGATTTTTGGCAAACAATCATCTTGAGTGATAAGGCGCATTTCACGTTAAACGAAACAGTAAACAAACAGAATTTCTGCTCTACGCCATCGAAAACCCTCAAATTATTGAGGGTTCACGACCAATGACAGTGTGGTGCGGAATTTGTGCTGATATGATCATCGGACTGTTCTTTTTTCGAAGACGACAGTGGCAACACAACAACTGTAAATCAAGAGTGTTATCGGTCTATGATAACCGATTTTTTTTATGCCGATTGTTCATGGAAATGGTATGGAGCACCACCTCATACAGCTCATTCCACAATTGATTTTTTGAAGTCATTGTTCCCCGGTCGCGTGATATAAAAAAATGGTGATTTTGACTGGCCTCCGCTTTCGCCTAATTTGACACCGCCAAACTTTTTCCTCTGGAGCTACTTGAAGTCAAAGGTTTATATTAACAAGCCAAGGACACTAGACGAACTTAAGGCCAACTTCCGCTAGGAAATAGCCGTCATGTCGGCAGAAACATTGGCAAATACGATGAAAAATGCCGAAAAATGGACTTATTAGGTACGCTATTCGAGCTCAGGGCGACCACTGTCGTGATATCATCTTCAAATAATGATGGAATCAAATCTTCTTAAACCAAATTAAATGATTTTTCACTTGAACAGCAAAAAATGTGATTTTTTTATGTTTTTTTTTTTAATAAATGGGTTCACCTAATATGGCCAACCCCATATATCAATTTACTTTGCTAAAGGCAAATATACTTCAACTAAACTAAGATTAGTTTCTTAAACTAAAGTTTAAGTTTTTAATTTTTTGAATTCTCATTTTATTTTCATTATTTCAAAAATTATCTCCGATTCCCAAAATCTTGTTTGGTCTAAAACATGCCTTAAAAATATTATCAATCTACTAAATAGTCCATTTCGAAATTTCACACCATTGAGGACAACTGATGCAAATAAGAACTGAGTAATAAACCATATTCAAATTTCAAAACTTCTAGGATTTAATTGTAAAAATATATGTGAAGAACAGTTTTTGACTTAAATTTAAGTAAATCCATACCTATTTATTAAAATAATTGTTACTATTCTTTGAATTCCAAAAAAAGACAAAAGGGCTATGCAAAACAATTTGTGTTTTAATTTGAAGCAAAAAATTACTGCTGCCTGTACTGAACTAGGTGGAAATATTTTCAGAAAAGTAACTTCTAATGAACTAAGAAAAAGTTACGAGTTGTGCTTAAATAACAATGGTGGATATTGAACATTTATTAAATAATTAATTTTTAATTTTTCTGGTTGTTGTTGCTATTTTATTTGCTCATTTGTAAATATTTACGTAGCATTTGTATATAATGTTAGACCAACCGTCATGCACCGCCCTGTGTATTATGCCTTATCGTGGAATTTGTTTCGTCGATTAATCTTTTTTGCTGATCTGTTTTTGCTGGCGGCTCAAGATGTATGATAGCATTGAAAATAAATTACAGTTAGTAACCCACGACTGTTGTTTTATTAAGCACATACTCTGTAAGCGTAATAGTATATACTTTATTGTTGAAATAGCTATTTAGTTGATATATCTATTAAATATAATATCTATTAAACCTGGGTTTAATACAATTATTTTTTTTGTTGTAAATAAAACTATATTTACTTATGTATTAAATTCATAAGTAAATAAAAATATAAGTACGTTCATAAGTAAATAAAAATATATTTACTTATGAACGAGCAATAGCGTCGGAAAATTAAATTCCAAATGTTGCAATATTAACTATTAAAGTAATTCGGCCATAACATTTGAAATAAAGAAAGCATAAAATAACAGGTAGGGATTTTGCTAAAAAAAATTTCGGCGTCGCGATGCTTAGCGCATCATTAAGCTATATTTTTTATTTCCGTGTTAATTTTTAGTAAAAGCAAGGGAAACTGATATAAATTATATTCATTTGACTAACAGTTTACGAGAAAAACATATAGGGCACTAAATAATAAATCGACCATAACTTTTTAAATTTTCAAGATCCAAAAAAATGTTAAATAAATAAAGAACACAATTAATATATCTTTGTAATAGTAAAGCAAAGAATGTATCTTGCTGAAAAAAAGGCGTCGCGACGCTTATCGTCGTTATATTTTTTATTATGTGCCTTAATTTTGAGTGAAGGTGAGTAAAACTGATTTACCGTTCACAAGAATTAATTTCTGTCAGCCGTTTCTGAGAAAAATTCACTTCCTTTGAAAAATCGATAACCTTGTAGGGGAGGGTGGGGTATAATGATTCCTGCAGGTAAAATGATCCCTTGAGATATCGGGGAAATCTATGGTACTATCTAGACGATGGTAGCAGAATGTTATAATTGAAGTGTCTTACAGACATGGGCAGTACATAAGGTTTATTTATAAATGCTTGTAGAACGTTGGTTTTCATTTTGTTTTTCTACGACTACTTGGTGTAAGGTAAGTGTTGTTTAAAATCAGTATTAAATGTTTGTGTTGTTTCCTATGGATTGCGTTATGTGCACAACTTGTACTGGTATAGTTGAACGTTGAAAGCTTTAGAGAGTTACAAGCATATTTACTCAATGAACATTTTTAGGGTATGCGAAAGTCACACAGTGCATTTGGGGTAGAACGATCCTCTATGTGTGCGCCAAAATGATCCCGGGATCATTTTACCCCACCTATAAAGAATCGTTGTACCCATTTGTTGAAAGCATTTAATCAATTAAATGAAGTATCCTTTTTTCAGAATGCCGCGTAAATATATACGCAAAACGTACGTATACGATGAAGTAAAAAAATGGAATGGCCATAAAAAAAAGCTGCAAGAGTCTTTAATGTTCCTGTGATATCATTAAAACGTCGGACGAAAAACAATTATTTAATAGCCACCGATAATATAAAACATCTTGGTTGCAAGACGGTAACATTCAGCCCAGATCAAGAAAACGAATTAATATAACATATTCTCGACTTGGAGACAAGAATGGTATAACCACCATGGTATAACCACAATAGTTCTTCGGCGATTAGCCTTTCAACTAGCTGAAAAGAACAATATACCGCATAGATTTTCTCGCATAAAAATGGCTGCTGGCAAAGACTGGCTTTATTATTTTCAGAAAAGACACCCGGAAATTAGCTTGCGAAGTCCAGAGTCTACATCGGGATTTTTCCATTCAACCTAGAAACATTTACAGATGCTAATTTTATAGCTGCAGAAGTTACGGACGAACTAATTGAAGAACCAAGTGCCCCAGTTACAGATAACACAGAAACTTCAAGAGAAGAACGGCATGAAAATCCAATTCCAGGTCCAAGTTCACGTCCAGATACCGTTTTAGATTCCGATTTACAGGAACAGAATAGCAAAAATAGTTCTTCATTTTCTATTGCTCCTTTCGTTTGTCATCCTCTCCCAAAGATAACAAACAAAAGAAGCAATAATAAACGTAAGTCAACAGGCACTGTTAGTCTAACGAGCACTCCGTACAAAAAGCAGCTCGAGAAAGAAAAAAATGGAAAGAGCTGAACTAGAAGGAAGGAAGAAAGTCAAAGCAGAAGCTAGACTTATAAAGAACAAGACTTATAAAGACAAGAAAATAAAAAATAAAATTCGTAAGAAAGAAAAGCATTGTGAGAGTAGCAGTGAATATTCGAAAGATACTGAATGTGTACTGTGTTGCGAAATTTTTAAATCTTCAGTAAGCGGAGAAGGATGGATCCAATGTATTAGTTGCCGCGGGTGGGCGCATGATGAATGTGAGGGTGTTAGCGATGATGAAGAAAATTATACATGCATCAGATGTGTCCTGCAGATTACAGCCGCGCCAGCTAAGCAGAATCTTAAGTTTTAATCTAAAATTAAATATAACTTTTTGTTTCTTATTTCAAAATTTTGTAGTTTTGAAAAAAATATTTTGTTATTGGAAAAATATATTATTTTTGTATTTGGGTTGGACACTATTTTATTTATCCATTTTATTTTAATGATTGCCAATCGAAAATACCAACATTTAGTGAGGGATCGTTTTTACCCGCTTATAGGGATCATTTTACCCTCACCTTCAAGGTAAAATGATCCTTTTGTAGGGTTTACATGTTATCTCGTTCCACCAAAGATCTTCATTCGTTTAACCTTGGTAACCGTATTAAAATCATAGGTAATCTATACTCTTTCTTATACAATGTAATCTGAATTTTTTACTCTCATCATAGTTTCACTACGAGGTGTTTTGTGTTAGGGGGTTCATTATACTCCACCTTCCCCTACTACCGACGCCACATGGCGTTGTTACTCTGGATTTTGTTTATGCTAGTGATAGTTCAACATACATAGGACGACTCAAAAAACGGATGACGTAATGGTCACTTCCGAACCGGAAGTCGAATTTGACAATAGACACTTTTAGAATACTACTTGTATACTTGTCAATAATATTCCGTACTAAAATGGGAGTTCAATAATTTTCCAAAAGTCATTTGTTTGGGAATATGTATTTAACAACACCCTGTGCAATACTCCCGAGACCAAAAACAGATCCCTTGGAAAATTCTGCAAAACTTAAGCTTGGAATTCATTTTCTAGCTCAGATATAACTATTATTTATTTGATGTAGTTGCGAATTAACCTAGCCTAACCTAAATTATAACCTACGCTAAAATTTATGACCCCCTTTGTAGGACCAAATGGGGATACCCCTCAAGCACAAAATGAACTCCTAATTATATGAACGTGTTTTGACAAAGTTACAGTTGAAGTATTTAAGCGATTTTGATTTATCATGTTTATAAAAAAAGGTTGACAGACGGATAAATAGACAGAACAATATATTTCGCTTAAACTTGAAATTTCTATATTCCATAACATTTTAGACCTACTTAGAAAATATTTACTCTTTTATATTTTCGGGCGATATTAACACGCTATGCCTAGATGCGTATGTCATTAATTGTAGTTTAAAAATTTAGCAACTTAAAACTCAAAAGTACAATTTTTGATAACTGCACTAGCAGAGTAAGTATATGTTCTCAAATGATCAGACGACAACTCAATCATAGATCGGCACTATTTACACGGTCTTCTCATATCAAGTAGCGAAAATGTATAATACTGTACCCTCACATATGAAAACCCTATCCTCATATTCTTTTAAACACAAAATGCATCAGTTAATATATGATCAAAAATTTGTCTTGTAATTCATGCCTTCATATTTGTATTTATCATACCATTTGTTATAAACAATTTTTAGTAGCGTAGTTACCGTCTCATATAAATTCTATTTATTTTTTTTAAATTACGTCACCTATCATACATACTTGCGTAATTTGTGTAATATTTAGTTTGTAATATTTATCGTCTTTAACCATCTTCTGTGTAATTTTGGGTTCAGTGGAAGAACAACGACCTCATTCTTGAGTAGTTGAACTCCGCCTTTTTAATAATAATGTAACTCTCATATGTAATTTATTAATTTCCCACTTCAATACTCGTATAATTCACTTTAACTTAGTTTAAAATAGTTTGACAAAAACAGTACTAACAATTAGTTTAAACATGTATTTTTACCTGATATAGAACTAATGCTATTTCAGCTGTCATTTTTCCACCATACGATTCACAGAATATATATAGAGGAACTTTCTTAAAAGCTGGTAGTGCTTCATAAAATCCTTTAAGAAGTTCTACAAAGTCCTCAGCTATTTGTCTATTGGTAGTGGTCAAAGCGACATCACTGTCCACGTAGCTGAATCCAGAACCAACAGGATTGTCCACAAATAAAACATTAAAGTACTTATCCCAACTAGTGTTTCTTGGTTGTAAATCAGCATCTAAAGGACCAAGCTCAGCGAAGTTACCGTATCCGGTAGATGAAGCCCCAGGTCCCCCTTGCAACCAAATCACCAGAGGACGATCAGTGACATCTGCGTTAGCACTTGTGTAGTGTAACCACCAGAACATGTGAGCATTTTCTCTCACAGTGACAAAGCCCCATTCTTGGTCAGTTGGGCCAAATCCTTGGCGACCTAAAGCAAATTTTTTGTAATGAGCACATTCTTCTCTATGTTATGTGTATAAAATGTTTATGAGATTACATAAGGCAAATTTAGAGAAAATTCATTTTTTGTCAAATTTTGTTTTATTATCGCATGGCCTAAATACCTATTACAATGATTAATGAGGATCATGTGTTCCCATGACAATTCGCTTATTTACATAATTTAGTTGTTCAAACATGAATTAAACTATCATAAATGATTAAAGAAATGAACATATATTTTCTTCTTCTGTATCAGTATTTTACTTTTCAATATTCTGGCATAATATTTAAACAAGTATAATTTCATGAATCAACAGAACCCACATAAATATACATATCCATCTAAGACTGAAAGTAGAAATGATATAACCCAATTGAAAAACAAAAAATTTAGCAATAATGTTTGGATACAAATTAATTATAATTAATTTGGACAGTACAATTGGAGAATGAAAAGAACGATATGGGAGAAAAGCATAAATTGCGTTTATACATATTTTAATGGCGACAGTTTTAATACGAGATAGTAAAAACTTCTTATATAAGACTTTTGGGTTATATTCAGTTTAATCCCAGGAAATTTTGGTGGTGATTACGTATATTCCTTACCTACTCAACGAGCGGAATTTTAATGACACCACTCTCGACCTGCCTCGATTTCCGGTTGTTGAGTTACTTCCGGCGCCTTCGGTTTTAGCAGTAATTTTGTCTAGTACTTTACTTGTGGTGTAAATAGCATGCGAATTTGAATCTATTCGAAGAGTGTTTGACAGCAGTCTGCACAGAAAACGACGATCTACGCCTCAAACAATTAACTTTCTGTGTTGTTCTTGAAAACTTGAAAAACAACCGCCTTTCTTTGAAATCTGCTATTTATGTTAGATAGGTTAGGTTAGGTTAGATTAGGTTAGGAATCGTTTACAAAAATTGCATATTTCTTTACTAAATGGTGAATCGTCATTTACAATAAAAAAATGAAAAACTTTCCGTTTCTTTGATGTCTGCTGTGATTTTTTTTGTTAGTTTAGAGTAGGTATGTTAGGACCCGATTAAAAATTACATAAAAAAAAATGTCTAAAATTTTTCTGTAGATTTTTTAAAACGTTTTCATTAAAAAAATAAACAAAAAACGTGCGGTCGTTTAGGTAGCTTGGGACTTCTGTCATTTGACTAAACTCTGCGTCTTTCTTTAAATGTTTGTCAAAAAAATATAAAAAAAATTACGGTCATCTGGGCAGCTTGTGAGTGGTGACATTCGACTCAACTCCTCGAATAGATTATGAGTAGGCTTCGGAATGTTTGTCTGTCCGCATGTAAAACTGCGTAAGAGTATCCCGCATTCCCGCGGCGGGATGGCATGCTACTGCGCAAACGCGAGTTCTGGAACGTTTTCGGGAAGGATCAATGCCACACGTAGCAGGGGCAAGAAATACACGCGTATATAATGCACAAAAGGTGCTTAAAAATACGGTTTATACTTTCATTATAGAGTTTTATAATACCGAGCCCTGCGTTGCCGCACAAATTTCCGTACCCTAATCATAAGTATATTTAATTCACGCCTGAAATCTCCAAGGACTAAACTGAACTTTTACCAAATTTTGATTAAATGTTCCGTAATATATTTTAATATTTTATTATTTATCCAATTTGGTCAAGTTCTATGTCAAAACGTCGGACACAAAAAACTGTATTTTTGAACAGAATGACACATTTGATATAATTATTCAATCTAGGCCTGCCACAAATTTTCAATTGATTAATATTTTGGAAATCTAATTAAACATTAGGGTAGAGCAATGGAAAATAGATTAATTTTCTCCCTCGTATTTTTTCTCCATCGCATCGCTTACCGGTTTTCCAGAAAATTGAACTATGTAGTGTAATTGTATATCTGCTACTGCAGTGCAGTGCACAATTAAGGCGCTTCTTATCTTGATAACGTGTCACATGCAGCCTAACTTATCAAATCATGACTAAAGTTTTCCAGATTTTTTAAAACGATTTTTTCGATTTCCGTTGACAGTGCGTTTTTGTAACTTGAATTAAATATCACTCTTTTGACCCCCTGAATTTGTTCTGAAAGTTAGTCGGTATAATTTATTTACAGCCTGTATAATACAGATATACGGAAAATGACCATTGTAATAATAATTCATTGTTATTTACACCACTAAGTTTATACAGGGTTGTCCACTTTTTTATGGCATTGCACTGGTAACTTCCAAACCATAATAGATACAATGTCGTTAAATTAAAAAGAGAAGTGAAAATAATTATTTCCAATTTATGTATATGAATCATATACGGCGTGTTTCACGCTTCACGATCGGATGCTGCAAAACCTATTAAACGTTTTGGAAGAACTATAAACGATATGGAACTGAAATTTATACCTGGAGGTTTTCAGGGATCACATCTAAAATAATGGCGACTATTTGATATACCGGATATACTTCTGGATATACCGGTAGTGGAGACTAACCTCGTTATTTTAAGTGGCCCACTATATTTTTTAATCCAAATTTACTTTAATTACTTTGTCTATACATTGTCTATCTGTCTCTAAAATGAACGGTTTGTGAGATATAAAAAATTGAAGTTATAACCACTTGAAAATAACACAGCTACACAACAGCCCAAAAACTAATAATGTCGAAATATGAATTCACACGATTTTGAAGGTAATTCAGACAATCACGGGATAGACTAAGAAGGACACTGTCGGGTAAAAACTCCATCACGGCACACATTAAGACCTCCTCAATAAGTTCTGTGCATTTGGACGCTATCCCATCTCTTCAGTCCATTTCCAGACTCCGTAAGCCACAGCTTTACATTTACGCTTTTGCGGGTTTTGCGTGCTTCACCTCTGTGTGGGTTGCCACAACTTGCTTTCATCCTTTGACAACTGAGGCACTCCTCCAGACCACATATAGACCGACCCCTCCACCCACCCCCTCTGTTTCCGCCTATACTGTGCGGGTCAAAAGTCCGTCCCCCCTATTATTTTTTGAACTAATTGTCAGATTCACTTGAAACTTGGTGTGGTTACATAAGGCATAAAATACTATCTCATGGAGTAACTCTTAGACAATTTACCCTTAAAACAGGGGTGGGGGTGCAAAGGGGGAAATCTTAAATTGGAAGGGGTGGCATGCGGCACCTCATTTGAAAGGGATTTTTATGGGGAGTATCACGATGTATGATTTTTTATTATTAGGCTAATGGTTTGTGAAATAATGTACTTCGAAGTTTCATTTTCCCTAACAATACTCACTGTTTACAAGAAAGTTAAAATTAAAGATTACTCACCTTTTGTAGCGAAATTTCCACTTCTGCTTTATTATTAATGCAGCAGTTATTTCTACAGTTCTTCTACAGCCAGCTATTATTTTTTGGCGGAGATCAGCTAAATTTTGCGGTGGCGTACTGTACATCTGAGATTTTAGGTACCCTCATAAAAAAAATCTAAGGGGGTGAGGTCCGGAGACAGTGCGGGCCACTCTGTTGGGCCTCTTCGTCCTATCCATCTATTCCGATAATAATGGTCCAGAAACGCTCTCACAGGCCGTGTGTAATGTGGTGGTGCACCATCTTGTTGAAACACAATGTCGTCTGTGAACTCATCAGGATGGGCTTCTGCGATTTCTACTATAATAATAATAATAACCCCTATAATTACTCCGATGAGTAACCCCTTAGGTCATCTCAGGGATCCGTGCGGGAAGCAGTGGCCATTATTATTATTATTCGCCATGGCGCCCTGGGAGCGACTTAAGATTATTTCGGTAACGCATTTGCTTTACAGTTCTGAGGAAACCCAGAAAATTCAGAATATTACCAAAACTAGGGTATGTACGGTTGTATTGGCATATATGCATCCACACATATACTAGTGTATTAGTGGTTGCATATCAAGTCCTGACAGAGAAAGCGAGACAATTAAAAATCCTCTTCCCCCGGCCGGGAATCGAGCCCGCAACGCGCACAGAGGTATCGCGACTGGAAAGACGGTGCTTTAACCCACTCGGCTACCCGTGCCCCATGTAAGATAATAAGAGATAATAAGAGGGTGTATTAAGTCCTCTATAATAGCTAGGTACTGTTGGCCGTTGAGATTGCCTTCAATAAATAGAGGTCCCACGATATGGTTACACATAATGCCAGCCCATACTTTAAGCTTCTCTGGGTACTGTGAGTGCCCTTCCCGAAATACATGAGGATTCACATCTGACCAGTATATCATATTTTGTCTATTGACTTCCCCATTTAGGTAACATGTGCTTTCGTCCAAAAACATTGTAGGTACTGGATTTTGTAAGGGTGGAATTTCTGTTTACGCAGTACTCTTTTTACCGTAGTAGCTGAAACACCACGGGTCCTAGCTACGCTTTCTGTTGTCTGTTGGGGTGTGACAACGATTTCGGCCACAATTTGGACTTGGATGTCCTCACCGATAGTTGGACGGCCACTACGCGGTTTATCACCTACGCTCCCAGTGGTGCTAAATTTGGAAACTAGCTGTCGAATGTATTTTCTAGAAATGGGTTTATCCGGAAACCGTTAATTGAAAATCCTTTCGGCTTCATGGTAATTCCGGCCGGCTTCAGCCCAAATGAATATAGCTTCTGTTTTTTTCATTTAAAGTACGTTTATCCATACTTTAAAGAAAAACAGTGCCAAGCCACACTTTAAAGTCGAGATCAAACTGTAACTGTTCACCAATTAAACTTTAAACTAAAGCAACTACCAAAAAAATTGTATTCAGTCCGCAAGTAACACAAATAGTCCAGGAACGTTATTAATTAATGAGTTTATAGAAGGCTTATAAAAGAAACCAAAGAGGTGAGGTGTAGAAACCTAAACCAAAGTCTAAACCATAATTCATTAAATTGTGGCCACTACCACTGTTGACCGCTTGGAATATCTTTTAAACGTCCTTGGACTATTTGTGTTACTTGCGGACTGAATACAATTTTTTGGTAAATTTTCAAGTTTTAAACATCGACTCTACATTTGTCAGGAGGTACAAGGCGAACATTTCGAACAACTGCTGAATTAATAATAAAGCAGAAGTGGGAATTTCGTTACAAAAGGTGGGTAATCTTTAATTTTAACTTTCTTGTAAACGGTGAGTATTGTTAGGGAAAATAAAACTTCGAAGTACATTATTTCACAAACCATTAACCTAATAATAAAAAATCATACACCGTGATACTCCCCATAAAAATCCTCTTCAAATGAGGTGCCGCCTCCCCACTCCTGTTTTAAGTGGAAATCGTCTAAGAGTTACTCCAAGGGATAGTATTTTATGCCTTAAATAAAATAAATAAATAAATAAATCACACCACAGAAATTGACATTCTCCCTCTAAGAGTTATTACAACTGTGCAAAGGGAGAATACACATGAAAAAGACGTAGGACACACAACCAAACCCTGTGACAGTGTCAATTGCCACAGGCGGGATTCGAACCCGCGCGGATAAGAGCTCTCTAAGTAATCGCCATCTTCTCACCTGTCGCTTTCCCTCTGAGCTATCGCCGCGGTTCGGTATGTATATCGCCTTATGTAACCACACCAAATTTCAAGTGAATCCGACAATTAGTTCAAAAAATAATAGGGGGGGGGGGGGGCGACGGACTTTTGGCCCGCACTGTATATGAGATTGCGTAGAATGTCATTTTGTTTCAAATACATATAACGGAAGGTTCCACCTACCTAACGAGTCATCTTTCAGAAATTTTCCCCCACTTAAAATTTTTTTGGAGGGAGGCACGAGACGGACGACTCGGGGTGTGTCGAAAAGGGTTCGAGCATCCTCAGAAATGCTTTCTGAGTCACCCCAAGTGTTAAAACCTGCTTACAACACCTCAGCGTGACAAATTTTCAGGGGGTGGGTTGAAGGTGGAATTTCACTTTTGACGCTCAATCGGCCATCCGTACTGAGCCCCGTCAACTTTGAAAGCCTTTAAATAATGCCCTGATATGTATTCGAGACAAAACGATATTTGACGCAGCCTCCTACAAGGGCGGAAATAGGGGGGTGGGTGCCAGGTCGATTTAGGTTTAGTCTGGAGGGGTGCCTGAGTTGTGAAAAGGTGAAAGGGAGTTGTGGCAACCCACAACAATTTATTTGGCAGCATTAGGATCGATGAATCAGCCAACCTCAAAATTTTGTGAATTCATATTTCGACATAGGGTTGGTGGTTATTAATTCCATATAAATTCAAAAAAATAGTCAAAAATGTCAAAAATAAGGCACTTTTTTGAGGTTATAACAAATTAACGAACCAGTCTATCAATTCTGACTGCGGATTCGTAATCAGCGTATAAAAAATCATGGGAATATACTATTGAGATACCCAGGCCAAAAAAAAAATGAGTGGCTGTGTAACTAATGTGGTTATTTTTTCTTCATGTGAGTATAAAAGGTTTAGCTTACTATCAAGAGTAACTAGATATATGGCAAAATCTAAAGGGTGCTCAAAATAGAGAGTCAAACTCGAGCAAATTTGTCCTTTGTTAAGTCTCTAGAATGTACTATTTTTGTATGAATTCTTTGCTTCGTTTTTTATCCTCTTTCGAGACATTCTCTGTTCCAAAAATTTGTTTTCGAGTTATATCAAATAATTTAAAAAATAGTTTTGCCTGCCAATTGCACATAACGAACGTAACACGAGGTAGACCATACCCAAGAGATATATGAGATACCCAGAAACAACCAATAATAGACTGTACTTCTTGACGCATTCATGGCTGTAGCTACAAAAGATATGAACACAATTTGTCGACCAGGGGCAAAGCTACTTTTCGTTTTTGAGTTACGTCAAGGTATTTATCAAAATAATCAAAGGGAAGGTACCATAAGTTTATTAAATACAGTGTGCTATACAGTACGAATTACCCTAATGTGTATCTAGCAGAATGAAGGGGAATGGGTAAGTCAATTTCTATCTTGAATAGATACCACCACCACCTAAACATGAGGTGGGAACCAACCACGATCCAATAGCGAGAGCAGACGTGCGGCAGGCATCTGGTTTGTCGGTAGAGTTGTTTAGGTTGAAATTTGAAATAGCATTTTATATTTTATTCGGTCTAGTTGCTGATTAGGAAAGTGCGTTATAATGAGTGTATTGTAGAAGCGTTACCAAATTTTTATGACAGGCTAGGTTACTGTTTAGCTAAAGAAGGGGACCTATTTGAATTTTTACTATAATTGCATTTATTTTCCTTGCTTGAACTGTTAATTTTGTTAGCGCGCTAAAACATATGCATATATGTGCACGAAACATCCTGCCAGTAGTGTGAAAGCTTCTATTTATATTAGTTGCTTGAAATCCGTACGTCATCGTGCATTTTGGCGCGGTAACCGACATTCGCACATTCGCACGTTTCTGTATCCAGTGTGAGTCCGGGCCTATACTAGTATTCGCTACTATACCTACACTGTACAGGGTAGATTAACGATGTTGGGAACACACTTGGAAGTTTTTAATTTGTCTAGTTATGAAATTAATTAGTGGGGTCATAACTGGTGCATATAGGTAGCCTACGGCTATATTGTCAAATCATAGTAACTGACGATGTCTCGTGGGTAAAAACAAGGTCAATTTTTTCAAATGGACATATATGAACTATACACTATACACATATTCAATAAATATGTATATAGGTAATAAGTAATTATATACACAATACACATATTTCAATAAATATGTGTATAGATAATTAAGTAATTTGCTAATGCAAATTACTTGATTAACTATAATTTAGGGTATCTAACATAATTATTAAAATGTTGCTAATATTGTTAAAATGTCTACTTAATATAACTGATCAAGAATTATCATGAAATAAAATATTTTTGTGTTTATTTTAACATCATTAAATTAATAGGGTGGGACTACCCATTCTCAGACTCGTAAGAGTAAAATTACCCGAATTTTACTCGTCCTCGAAATTCGCATGTTCTGAAGGCTGATGTAGGATTGTAGACTTATGTGGGTGAAAAAAAGATTAAAAAGATTTAATTCTTTGTAGTATAGCAAAATGTGAGTTCATTTTTTCAATTTGGAAATAAATGACAAAAGGGGCCCTTTCTCTCACAAATCCTTAGGATTTGTGAGAGGATGTGTGTGAGAGGAGTGTGGATCCTAGGATTTGTGAGAGAAAGGCCCCCTTTTGTCATTTATTTCCAAATTGTAAAAAGATTAAAATTAAAGATGAGCCAGCTAATTGGCTCATATCAGTCAGACCTACCGAAAATTACTGGATGGCATTGAAAGCCGAATTTTTGGAGCAGTACTCGCGAAAACCATCGATCCGGTTGAACAATTTTCGCAAGCTGTGAATGGAAATCCGCATGTGCCAGAAGGGATACCACTCATAGACGAAATGACTCTATGAAAGACTGGGGTGCAAAACATTTACGAAATATTTGTCTCTAAATCATCAAATAGGTAGGTACAATACAAATACAAATACAGTCTTTTTATTCTTCTTTTTTATCAAAATTTCGAGATCTACTAAAATTTGATTTTGATTTTCATAGCAGCATTTTATTTCTGCGATTTTTTAACTGCTAACTTTCAGAACACTAGAAATTTTTAAAAAAAGCGTAATAATAAAATTTATACAGTGTGGAACAGCCAAATGAGATAAATTCAGTATCTCAATTATTATGCATTTTTTTAGAAAATTCTGAGACACGTCAATTTCTAATTCTAAAATGACATCTTGCGACGTAAAAATGTCATCCCTAAATTCAACCCCCCTTCAGGTGACAGCTACAATCCCTAAATTTTCAAATTTGAAGTAGGGGCTTGTGATACTTCGTTTGAAAGGTCTTTTCATTCTCTATTCAAAATTGCTAGAGTTTTAAATTTTATTGCAGGAATTAACAAGAAAAAAAAGATTTCTCCAGCATTGGAAATTCGTTACATTAAAATAAAACTTTTATTAGTAACACTATTTGTCAATTTTAAGTTCTGAAATGTTAATAATAACAAAAAATAAATGTTTGTAATTGCCGACATTTCCTACTATAAGACAAAAACTTACCAATAAATACGTACAATTTTTTGCTTGACAATCGAACGACAAACACTAGCAAGCAGCAAAATAACAAACCTGAAATTTAAGAAGTTTGTCAGCTTTAGTGAAATTACCTAGAAATGTGCTTGTCATTGTAACAGTAGTTAACAGTTATCAGTGTTAAACTTTTTGCTTTCATTTTCATGTTGCAATTCAGAGAGATGGTTTATCTAACATAAATGCATAAGACAACGATTCTGCAGATGATTGGTTACGGAGACAGAACACGAACGCAGGCCGGGGATGTTCGTCTATTTCAAGAAAACTATCCGGAGTTGCTGCCAATATCTCAAGGTATCGTAAGTAAAATAGAGAGGCAGTTTCGGGAACGTGGACATGTACGGCAGGTAAAGAAAAATCCTCCCAATAAATTCAGTGATGATCAGAAATTGGATGTAATACTTACGCTTGAAGAAAATCCACATATTCTCCACGGATTCTCCACGTATTGACAGAAAATCAGATGCACCCATATAAACTGGTACCAACTAATGAGCTCGCGGAAGACGATTTTGATAGACGAATTCTCTTTTGTGAACAAATTATGCAAATGATAGATGACAATACTTTACAAATAGAAAATGTTTTATTTTCGGATGAATCTACATTTACACTTCACGGCCATGTTAATCGCCAAAATTGTCGTTACTGGTTGAGAGAAAATCCTCACTGGGTGAGGGAACTACACACGCAAAACCCTGAGAAAGTTAATGTTTGGGCGGGAATAATTGGAGAAAATGACATTGGTGCCTTCTTCATTGACGGCAATTTGAACGGAGAAACTTATTTAGCGCTGCTCCAAAATAATGTTGTACCGACGATGGCAAACTTGTATCCAGCTGAAGGAAACCCACAACTTCCAGATAATGCAATATGATTAGATACATAACTTAGCTTATTAGATTATATAACCTAGCAGGATGGTGCAACTGCACATTACGAAGTCCTGCGTCCTACGCTATTACTGAAGTCCTACGAAATGGCCTGCACGATCACCTGATCTCACGCCATTAGACTTCTTCCTATAGGGATATGTAAAAAGTATGGTCTACAAAACCAAACCCGACGATTTAGTTGACTTAAGAAGAAGAATAACACTTGCAATTAGGTCGATTACCCCGCAGATGTTCTAACTAACGTTAGAGGACATTTCTATTTACTTCTAGGATGCTGCCAAGATACTGGAGGCATGCATTTTGAACATCTGTTGCATTAATAATTTGATTTGTTTTTTATTTTAATGTAACGATTTTCCTACAGTAGAGAAACTTTTTTTTCTTGTTAATTTCTGCAAAAAAATTTAAAACCATAGCAGTTTTGAATAGAGAATGAATAGGCCTTTCAAAGGAAGAGTCACAAGCCCCTACTTCCGATTTGAAAATTTAGGGATTGTAGCTGTCACCTGAGGAGGTTGAATTTAGGGATGACATTTTTACGTCGCAAGATGTCATTTTAGAATTAGAAATTGACTTGTCTCAGGATTTTCTTAAAAAATGTATAGTAATGGAGCTACTGAATTTATTCCATTTGGCTGTTCCACACTGTATACAGGGTGTCCCGTAAAGAATGGGCCATACTTCATAAATAGCTTCACTGGGTCAAAATAACCTGATTTAGCTCAACTTACCTTAGTACCATTGTGCTTCCTTAAAAAGTTATGCGCCTTGAAAAAAAATAATATTTTATTTCATTTTTTTCTTTTAATTCTGTCAATTTTCTGTCAAAGTTATTTCACGTAAAATTGGTATAGGGAGGAAAATTGGAATAGCCTAACATGAATATGATATCATTTCTCGCGTGAAACGTACAGGGTGTTAACAACCCCCTGTACCACTTCTTATTCTCATTATATTTTTTTTGTTAACTGTTTCTGTTTTCTTGAAAGAGCCATCCATTCACTGCAAAAATGGTATACCTGTTCCATGACCATAAATCGCGCCGTTTACGAGAAAATTAAGCTTAACTGCAGTACTGCAGAATGGACCTGTATAATTTTAATTAAATTTAAGGTGTGTCAATCTAATAGGTAACTGTCATATCATGTTAGTTTCAATTTAATACTATAAACAAACATTTTTATTGTTCTTCTATGGTGAATTTATTGTTTGTTGCAAGATGCCCCGACATAACTTATTTACAAATAGTGAAATGACTGACATGGAGGCAATCTACCCCCAGCAAAATTTTAGTGAACGCGCTGCAGCCAGAAGTTACGCAGATACTTACACAAATCGCAGACAACCGAATCGGAAATTATTTTCAAGACTATTATCGAGATTAAGAGAAACGGGAAGCTTTCGTCCTAGTCGTCATTATGGCCGACCTGTAGTTCATAACGTGCAGCAAGAGGAAGAAATATTAAATATTTTTGAAGGTGAACCAACAATTAACATCCGCAGAATGTCTGCTAATGTTCGACTAAGTCGCAGTACAACATCCAGAATATTACATGAGCAGCAACTTCGGCCGTACCATTATTACCCGCTCAAAACTTATTACCAGGTGATTTTTTAGCAAGAATGCAATTTTGCGAATTCATTTTAAGGCGAAATAGGCAAGATGCATATTTTGTAAACAAAATTTTGTTTACGGATAAGTCGACATTTACTCGTAGAGGGATATTCAACAGAAAAAATTGTCACATATGGGCTGATCAAAATCCAAATGCCAATTGGGTGGCACTTTCAACATGAATTCAAAATTAATATTTGGTGTGGGATAATTGGCAATTATCTTGTGGGTCCTTTCGAACTCCCAGCAAAATTGAATGGTTAGGATTACCTAAACTTCCTTCAAGAAAATTTAGGATATTTACTAGAAGTTCCTTTACGTTCGTGCTAATATGTGGTATTTACAAGATGGCGCACCGGCCCACTTTCCTCTTGCAGTTCGGAACCATCTAAATAATGTATTCCCACATCGTTGGATTGGAAGGGGAAGTGAACATCCATGGCCTCCACGAAGTCCAGATTTAAATGCAATGGACTTTTTTTCTGGGGGTATATTAAAAATCTTGTGTATTCTGGTGAAGTTGTCAACACAAGAGCAGAGCTTAGGCAAAGAATAGGTGCAGCTGCAAACACGATTCGAAATCTGCAGCGGTCGTTTTTTGCAGTTCGAAGAAATTTTTTGAAAAGATGCCAGAAATGCATTGAGTGCAATGGTGGACATTTAGAAAAATTGCCTCAACGACATTTAATGTTAGTTTTATTTTATAATACTGTTTTTTTTATGTGTCGGTTAATTACTTAAAAATTACTTAAAAGCAAATAAATATGTTTTATTTTTAAATGTCGAAATTTTGCATTTTTCTCTAAATACTATGGATTTATTAGTAGTATAAAATTATAAGTAATCTGTTAATTATAAGTATACTGTGACGGATACCTACTAGATTAATAGACTTAAAATTGTATGTAAAGAGAATATAGCCATTCTGCAGTAATACAGTTAAGCTTAATTTTTTCGAAAACGGTGCGATTTAGCGTCATGGAACAGGTATACCATTTTTGCAGTAAATGGATGGCTCTTTCAAGAAAACTGTCAATATTGTCAAAATTCGTGATAACAAAAAAATATAATGAGAATAAGAAGTGGTACAGGGGGTTGTTAACACCCCCCAATATTTATTATAGGCTTGTTATGTCACATCAATTTATAAAATACAATTTTTTACAATATCCGCTTAAACGAAGTATACATATGCATATAATGTAATCTGAATTTTATTTTTATTTGTAGACTACCGCTTCACGACTTACTGCCGCTCTGGAAGAGGATGACTTACCTCAAGTCTCAAATTCTAAAGATACTTATATTTACACTGAACCGCCAGCAATGAACCTTATCACTATAAGGTCCAGTCCGAGGAGGATAGGGATATTTCCGATCAAGAAGGTAATATAAATCATTTGCCACGAGGAATTCTCAAACAAGGGTGTGAGGTAGTGTATGAAACGAATCCGACAGTGACGAAGACTATGATGTGCCATTATCTACGCTGAAAAGGGTATTAACAGTATCAGACCATGATAGGATCGACGAAGCTAAGGAGGAAATAATATTTGAATGTGCATTTGAAAGCGACGACGACTTTGATGGACTAATGTTTAGCGAATAGGAAAAATTTGAAGTTATTTATTTATTTTTAAAAGAAATATGTCGTGACCTCCTGAATGAAACATAGACATGTTACATGTTTTTGAAAAGGAACAAATTCGAGGAAGGTTCTGTCCTACAGTGCAGTTTCTAAGTATTTTGACGTGTTAAAACTGATTTTCATAATAAACAAAAATTATTCTCCCTTTAATTCCTCTGAGGGGTGCAATTTTCAACACAATGTTATAATATAATTTTCATATTTTGTATACGGGTTTTCGGGGTCGCTGATCACGAATATTTTGTCAAAATAGAATTATTGACAAAATGACAAATGTCAATAAGTTGTCAAAATTCCTGGAAAAAGTAAGAAGTCAATATTTGGTGCATATTAAGTTTTCGGGTCCGCTAATCACGAATCTGACCTCCAGATTGAATTTTGATATATAGAGACATCCAAAAAAAAAAAGTCATCAAGGTTGGCCGAGAAAAAAAAGACGTATTTCTATTCTTAATCGAATTTATAACCTTATGTACTTGTCAGGACTGTCACATCATATGACAGCCTCTGTTTATTTTACAAATACTTGTCAAAAGTTTCACATAACCGAAAAGCTTAGACATGACCGCTATTTCCATCTCTCTCGTTCATAGCCAGAGTTGATGACGTTTTTCTTGGATGTCTCTATAATAAAGCCATCAACAAAATGTATAAATTCCTGAAAAAGTTAAGATATTGTTGAAGTCTAGGTACAAGATGAAAGCTTTCATCAACACATCAAAGTATCTGAAAGAAAAACTGCAGAGGTTAAATAACTAAGCATTTATTTCGAAAATGTATATCCAAATTTATTAAAATAGGATACGTGACGTGCACGATCAAAAAACTTCAAGAAAAAGGAGGAACGTTTCCTAGGAACCAAATGTATTTGTTTTAAAATTGAAATACTTACTTCTGCTACAAAAGTACTCATAAACTTATATGATTTTGTATTCTTGATTGAGGGGACTAGGGAGGGTTGAAAATGCAAAAATTGGCTCGTGTTTAATGGTTTACAACAAGGCTGCGAATAAATATAAAACTTTTTTATTGTTAAGGGTATTAATTATAACATTATAAAATGAGAAAATTCATTGAAAGTCGTTCCCAAAACAATAATATCGGCGTCCCAATGTAATAAGGAAAACTGTCGAATCCACGGTTTTACCACGATTCCAGTCGAACGGATAAAGTTTTTGGCAAATTCTAAAAATATTTCTTCTCCTTAGGCTTCCCTCTATTGATTATACGTAACAAATTAAAAACAAAAATAAAATCAACAAAACGGCGTCCAGAAAACAAAGAGATATTTGTTATTATAAAATTGTAGAAATATTTTTTTTTCAAACTTTAGGTATAATTCATCCGTCATAGTGTTTTATAACTCCTGTATAAATTTCAAGTTGATATATTTCGCGGTTCTCGAGATATCGTGGTAAAATCATCAAAACTTGTAGTTTAGAGAAAATCGCATTCAAAGCTTCGGTACAATATTTGTGTTAGAACAGTCGTACGGAAACAGAAACGTTTCGACTTTATTATTAGGTCGTCTTTAGTGTGTCATTACAAATTAAAACTTAATTCTACTCTCTATATTGCATAAAGAACCCTAGAAATTAGAATAATATTCAGACCGTCCGATCGGCACAATTTAAAAAAAAAACGCCGGGAAGATATTCCTAAAGGATCACAGTATCGGAATATTCAAAAAACGAAAATCGATTTTTTCGAAATTTCAACCCTCCCTAGTCCCCGTAATTAACACAAATGCATGTTGACTTGGAAATCTTTAGGAGTCAACAGTTTATCTTAAAAGAGTAAGGTGTGTTTAGTTCAGTCTGTCTCCCACCTGGCGCTATACCCACTGAGCTATCGCGGCGGCACCGACGTACGACACATCGGTAACGTACCCAACTAAATCAATTTTTATTACTAAAAACTTACAGTGGTAAATTTTGAAAACAATCTTAATATAAAACATTTCGTGATCAAAATTGCTACAGTCATTTTAAGGGATCCGAATACAAGGGAGTAGCCAGTATTTTTCTTTTGGGGGGCGGGGGCGTCCAATGCAGATTAAACAGAAAAGCAAAAAATACGTCATTGGAGACAACGGCAAACGCAATCCCCCGACTATTTTGGTTTTTACTTGACCATTTGGCTACGCCCTTGTCCGAACATCTCTGTGATATTAAGGTAAATGCACCAGTAATCGACAGTGTCCTAATTATTGACATATTCTGCTTTCTTTGTTCAATAATAAGAAAATATTAATCACTTAACTCCATCTGTAGCATCGCTTATGTACTAGAACCCATTGCCCGCCAGAATCTGTGTGGCAACGGTTGTTATGTTTTGATATGTCAGTTTATAATTGCATGGGCAACTGGAGGAGTCACGTTCGTTTCCCGATACAGTAAATTCCTTGTGCTGTTTAGTAAGGTAGGTACCAAATTCTTATAACTAAATACTGTAATATTTTAAATCATGAACTGGTATTATGTGGTATGGTATCAATAAAATACAGAATACTTGATAAATACAGCGTTTCACATTGCCATTTTAAATCTAACCTAAAACTAAATGGGTGTCAATTACTGGTACTTAGTTTGTACCTAAGGCAGCTAGTAATTGACACAACTGTCAATTACTGGGTCCGTTATATGGTTAATTGAAATTTATGTGTTTAGGTTAGTATTGGATACACTATATTAGTGAGGATATAATACTTTACTATAGTAACTGAGTAATCGTGGTACCAGTTATTGACATATTGCCTTGTGTTCGTGAAATAAGTTATTGTTAGATAAAATGTATTGTCAAACACTGGGACAGATCAATGTCAATTACTAGTACCCAACTCAGGCGCGTTGTGTTTCCTATTTTTTTCCCTCTAAAGTACAAACCCAGCTATGATTTATTTTTTGACTATAATGTAACGAAAAAATATATTTCATATAATATTCATTTTAGTTTACAGTTATGGCTGGAAAGTTTAAATACTCAGAGGAAGACATGAAAGGGGCCCTCGAAGAAGTTAAACGGGGGACATCTGTGTCCCGTGCATCAAAATTATTTGGTGTACCTCGGGTAACACTACTATATAAACATACAGGTAAGAGTCCAATTGCAAGAAAAATGGGACCAGAAAGTATTCTGACGGTGCAGGAAGAATCTCATTTAGAACAATGGATTATTCACTTAGGATCTCGAGGATTTCCAGTAACAAAAAATCAATTGCTAGATAGTGTTCAGCTTCTCATAAGAAAACTTAACAGATCAACTCCATTTGTGGACCAGCGCCCTGGACGTCATTGGTATGATGCTTTTCTGAGGAGGCACCCTAACATATCTGAAAGAATGTCTCAAAATTTAACACCAAGCAGAGCTGCAATCTGCGAAACAAATATTAGAAATTGGTTCAGTGAAATTGAGACTTTTATAGAAACTGAAAAAGACTTCATCCCTTAAAAGAAATGTGGAAAAGGGCAGTTCATAAATGGCGCACTGAAAATAATCACCAAAAAATGACAGCCGCACACTTTTGTCCTTTGCTTGAGAAAATTATACCTGAACTATCACAAAATACAATCATAAATGGATTTAAATTTGGGATTTATCCTTTAAATGCAAACAACGTTGATTACAGTAAAGTAGTTCGTATCCCACCAGTTTCCATACACGACAAAACAATGGCTAATGAACAGAATACACCACCAGAAAATATAAAAATTATTGAACACTTAAGATTTTTTGAAAGTAAAGTATCTGAAGAACAGCTTATGTGTTTCCAAGAAAGTTTCCATAAAAATTGGGCGGGCGATGTTAAGGACGAAAGCCTTTTCTATTTCTGGCGGCAGTTAAAATTCGAGGCTAAGGAATTTCCCCCTAATAACGTACAGTTTGACTTTGATTCTGCCGTATTTGAACTTCGAAATGGAGATTTGTACGTAAAAGATGATGTTGTGGTTCAAGATGTTATAACTCTTGATACAAATGGCAATAAAAACGTGGAAAGTAATGTTACATCATATAATATTGAAGATGCGGATAAAAAGCAAGCAGTTGAAGAGGGTCAAGATAATGTACCTAACACAAAAAGGGGTGAAAAGTTAGAAGAGATTGAAAAAGAGGTATTGACTGAAGTTTTCGAAACAATAAACGTTGGTAAAGATGAAAAAAATAAAGACGAGATGAACGAAGAGAAAAATCCAATCCCTAATCCCTTGTTAGACATTCCAAGCCCCTTCAAATCTACTCTTTTTTGGCCAGAAGAAAACAAAACAGATAAAAACGTAAAGAGAAAACGAGAAAAAATACCATCTGTAGCCACATCTCAAGAATGGATCCTGTACCATGAAAAAAAGGAAGATACTAAATGTAAGAAAATAGAGGAAGTGGAGGAGAGAAAAAAGATTAAAGGATGAAAGACTGAAAGCTAAAAGAAATATACAGGAAGTGAACCACACAAAGCGAAATTTATCTTTAGTTGAAAGTTGGTACTGTAGTATTTGCGAAAAAGATGATCAAATAGATATGATTAGATGTCTAAGATGCAAGGCGTGGCAACATGAGAAATGTGCTAATGTTAGACGAAATATAAAGAAATATGTTTGTATCCATTGCAGTGCATAATTAATTAATAAACTATACAATTTAATGTGTAAATGACCATTTTTTTTTTGTTATTATTTCATATTTGTATTTTTATGATAAATTTATAAATATTATTTTATGTAGTATATTAAAAGTTTTTAAGCATTTATGTAAAATTTATCACCGGTTCGCTACAACGTTGTATGAGTGTCAAACACTAGTACATGAGAATGTCAATAATTAGTGCAGTCAGTATTTTTAAGATGTCAATCACCGGTACATAGTACTATTTTTAAAATTAAATTAAAATTCTTAATTTCCCGTAAATTTGGATGGGGGGCATTCACCACTATGTACTCCCAAAATAATGTGGAAGAGGCAATTATATACTATCATGTGGCAAGTTTAAAAACAAAAATAAAAAATCTGGGTACCCACGGGCGCTACTCACATTTCCTCTTAAGCTGTCAATGACTGGTACATTTACCTTATATTTCCGTTAAAAAAATTGCTAATATAACTTCCTAAATTGTTCTAAAAAAAATCATAGCAGACCAAACATTCATAACTCGGCGAAAGTTATAGATTACATACCTGTATGTGTGCTCCTCGTAGAGAAATCAGAAAAAATATTGGGTTTTCAATTATTTTTCCATTACCAAGTTATCGCCTAGTACACATTTAAATCGGAACACACTCGTATACGTATCACGAACGTGGTACCATCAACACGACGACAACCAACAGTCACAACATTTTTTGAAATTCATTTTTAAGTCTTTTTTCCAATATTGTTTTTGGTCCAATTTTGACCATTCATAAAGAAATTTCATTTCTTTAAATTTCTTTATAAAGAAACGTGTTACATTGAATCTACACATGTCGTCGAAAGTTAACGCATCTAATTCAGATTCCAAAATGGTAATAAAATGGTAGCCTCTTTAATTGACAAAAAAAATATTGCAATTCAACCACAGCAAGTAACCAATGTCGAAGTAATGTTACTATATTGTATGAAATTCGGAAATGGTCGTTTTTTCGTTTTTTTTTTGTGTGAAAATTATATGGAGATATTAAAAATTAAACAATTCTCTCTTTCAGGTAAAACTTGTTTAAAAGCTTTTAATATTACTACTTTTTTTAAAGCAATAGCTGATGCAAAGCATAGCAAAAGATGGCATATATGTAGCAGCTGTGCTTGTATATTAGTACTATATTGAGCTTAGGACCATTTTGACCAGACCAATCTCATTCCTTGGACAGTACGTTTCACTACTCCGTTTCTGTTGCGTTTGTACTACAGATCTAGACTATCACTAGCGTAACCAAAATCCAGAGTAACAAATGTCGGTAGTACAAATACACGAATACGGAGACAGTGAGCAACCAAAATGGGGTAGTGAAACGTAGTGTCAAAGGAATGTGATCGGTTGGGTCTAACGATCGGGGATAATGGTCCCTCAAGCTTTATCTCTAATATGTGCGAGAATAATACCTGCTCCATTTTGCTAGGCTATGCCTCAGCTATTGTTGTAAAAAAGGTAGTAATCTTCAAAGCTTTTAAGCATTTTCACCTGAAATATTTGTTTTATTTTTAATACCTTTTTATAGTTTTCATACAAAAAAAAAAATAAAACAATCAATTCACATCGAGTTTCACATATAATAAAATTATCTTCAAATTGATGACTGGCTGTTTGAATAGCAATATCTATTTTTTCAAAATTAGATACTTTTATTACCATTATTTACTACTTTTATTATCATTTTGGAATCTGCATTGGATGCGTCAACTTGAGGAAACTCGTATATTCCATATAGTACAGTTTCTATAAAGGGTGGATGGTCAAAGTAGGGCCGTGATACTAACCAATACCGGTACCTTAGAAATACATTTCTAAATTTTTTAAGTATGTTATTTATAATGAATTAAAATGGCGTATTATTCAATAAAAGAAAAAAATCAATCAGCTTTCATATAAAGCGGTGGCACAAAACTAGCGATTTTCACCAATTTTACAAAAGTGGCTCTATTTCGAAAACCAAGACACTTTCATTGATTTGTTTTTTCATCTCGTGTTCAGTTAGGATCTGGTCTGTAACCTCCTTTTGATTTTCCGTTGCTATTTGGGACACCCTGTATAAAATCTAGAAAGGTAACTAATGACTTAATGACTTTTTAACTTAACCGAAGTTAGGTACCGAAAAAAATATATATTATTTTTCTACAAAAATTGATATACATACACCAGCTTTTAGGGCAGCCGAAGACAGTGGCGTCGTTGTTTCCCGCCTAAAAGTCTTTTGCAAATAATTGTGACCTACTAAATAATATCTCACTAGGTCTTGAACTGAGGATATCAAATGTGTCATTCTGTTCAAAAATACGGGTCTGTGTCCAACACATTGACACAAAAAAACGTTCAGTCATTTAAAAAAAGTGAGTATCTTACAAATTATAAATCATTAGTAGTACCTGTCTTAGCATACACATCTACTACAAGAAAGCGAACGTATCAAAAATATATTATATTTTTGAGAAAGTAAAAAAAAAGTTCATAAATGCCTTACACTACAGATTTAACAGACACTGGCACTATTTTCTTTTCTCAAAGTCTAATATTTTATAAATTACAGTCATTAGATAAAAGGTGAACACATACTGACACTAGTTTTTTGTATAAAATATGCAATAATGTAGTTGATTTTAAACATTGGATTGTATTAATATTAAAATTTAAATTTTGAACCGTACTTTTGTTTTTAAATAGTATTGTACGAATTTTCTATAAAACTTTCCTTTGATAAGAAATATAGTGTTCTATGACAAATATTGGGGACACAATTATTCTAGATTTATTTGGTTTAAGTTTCAGACATATCAAAAAACTGAAGTTATTTTTTTAGCGGAAGGATGTTCATTTGTTTTTCTGTTTTTCTATTCCTTTTTTTGTATTACTGTAGCTACATGGATTGATCACTTTTTTTGTTTTTTTACTTCCTTTTATTCCCTATGGATATAATACTGTAACTACATAATATTTATTATTTTTTAAGTATTATAATACCTAGTAGGTTGTGTATATATAAATATTTATTTAATTTATATGTACCATAATCAATTCTGTGGTGTGATTTATTTTATGATAATAAACCCATGTAAAGCACTCACGCAATACTCGTATAAAATTACTTTGAATGTTGTGCCACTCTATTAAAGGACAACTGTGGCAGTCTGTTGAGTGGCGCCTACACTACTCGTAATAAATAAAATAAAATCATCCAAATAAACACCAAAATTATCGGGGTGTTTATTTCTTAATGGGCCACCCTGTATGATCGTACATACCTACGTAATATAATATACACGAACGATGTTTTAAATTGCGTACATTGCATACAACTCTATGATAATTAAAGTATAAACCGTATTTTTTAAGCGCATATTTCTTGTTCTATGCCACTGATCGTGTCTAGAATGGGCACTGGACAGGAGTCCAGTGCGCATTCTAGGCACGATCAGGAGTCCACTAATTCCCGTGCGGGAACACAGGACGCCATAATACAATTTCTTAGTGTTGACAGGTGTCCATTTATATAGTCCATGTAGACAATGTAAATTGTCGCGAGTGACTAACTCGTAAGTTCGTGTACTCTATTTACATATTACTTGATTTCGTGTGGATTTTTGCAATAATGAAACAGTCGTTACCATGTCTAATTATACTGAAACAGATTATTGAAAATTACGACAATTTTAAAATACACAAATCACATATTATGTATTCCTTGCAATCGTCGGTATATATTTTGTAATCGCCAAGAGTGTCAAAGACATTTATATTCGAAAATCCATCAAAACAATTTTTCAATTCCTCAGAAGAGGATTTTGGTTTGATGTGTGCATAATGTTTTGAGCATGTCTTGCATTTCCTTACCTTGCCTTTCGTGGAACCTGGTCAACAATATTTACTTTAGACATTTTGTTGCTAAATATGTAAGGGAAGGAGGGGAGCATTCGGCCACGGGGAGCATTCAGCCAGCGTATTTGTATTTAATGTAGTTTAAATCTCCCGCGCAAATCAAGTGATTTTAGGTAGCCTAACTGAGTGAAAATAAGCACATGTTTTGCGATTTCCTGATTTTTTATCAACAAAAATTGAAAAAGGCGTCTACAGGTAAGAATTTTCATGTTACATTTTTTTGAGAAAATTGTGCTTAAAATATTGATTCTTCAGTTCAGTTTTTTTATGCAAAAAATCTTCAAATAGCGTAGAATTGAATAACAATCGCTATTCTAACCTAAAAATATGAATTTTATTTTTTGGAATAATTTATGTTTTATTGGTAGTCTGGGGAGCATTCGTCCACCTCTACCTGGTGTACTGTGTGCCGTGGCCGAATGCTCCCCATTTGTTTGAAATGTTTTCTTTTTTTTTCAGATATGCCTCGAAAACGAATTTTAAAAACCAATAGGAACAATATAGATGAAAATAGCATTCAACATGCAATTATTAGCTATTTTAATGGTACCTACTCTGGGAGGGAGTCCGCCAGGGTCCATGCAATAAAGAGATCTACGTTACAAAGTCGAATAAAGAAGATACTACAAAAGAAAACCAAAGAAGAATATTTAAGCAAAATTTACAAAATTTGGATGACTCAGGCAATGCGAGTGAAGAATATTCACCTAAATATTCGAACAAATACACAAATAGGCAAGTTTTTACAACAGATCAAGACACTGACTCTCCAGAAAAAGAAAGACTGGAAAAAATTGAAAAGGAAAAGGAAAACAGAAAGAAAGGTTTTAAAAGAAAGGTTTTCAAAACGAATTTTGAAGAAAGCAAACGACCTAAAAAGAATTTAATGGTTGTAAATCACTCTGATTCATCGTCTAATGAAAGTGATGCAATATATCCTATCTATCTACATGACAACTCAGAAGTTATTGAGGAAATTAACAGATATGACCTCAACGGTGGAGATTTTGTTTTAGTCAAATTTAAAACTAAAACCAAATTGATCCATTTTGTTGGCCAAATTTTAGGAATATCAGAAGAAACAAAAAAAAAATACAGTTTTTAAGAAGAAGAGGGCTGTCAACTACTTTTTATTTCCCACTTATTGATGACATAAGTGAGGTTGCCAACGAAAATATAATAAGCAAACTAAAAACGTCTCCAGTGTCTGGAACTACGAGAGCAGCATCATATTTTCACTTTTGTTATAATTTTAATACTTTAGTTGTAAATTAACTATTCTTTAGGTATTATTTTTTGTTTGAAATAAGAATTTGTCTCCGATTAAACTATTTTCTAAAATTTCCATTATTTTTTATTTTTTAATTATTTTTTTATGCATGGCTGAAAGCTCCCTTTCTGCTGTCCGAATGCTCCCTAAGGGTGGGAGCTTTCAGCCATTTGCAACTATTTTTTAAACCAATTTTTCTGTTTTTATTTTCTCTTGTTTTTAATTTTATGTATATTCATTATTTGATCAATAGTCATCCACATTCAAAAAATAGCTTTTCCTGATTATTTCTGAATTTTGCAAATTTTTATATACCAAAATATGCTTAGTGGCCGAATGCTCCCCTCCTTCCCCTATCCGATTTTGCTTTGCCTAATAGTGATACGTTGCGTAAAACATATTTACAGAAGACATATCAACATGTCGTGGGAAATATTAAACAAGACATACGCAATAAATTTATGTGGCTGACAGTGGACGAAACAGATTTTCGCGGTAATAAGGTCGTCAATGTTCGAATTTTAGGTGTTTCAGATATTTCGCGGATTTCGCCCCCGATATTAATAGCTAGTAAACGAGTTTTGCAAACAATAACAATAGCTAAAAATATAGAGGTAAAAGTAACACGTGAATTGTCCTCTGTTGATGTAAAAATAATAATGTTCTGATGTGTAACAACATACAACTGTTAGTGATACAAACAACTGTGCAAAATTCATGAAAATTATGTGCGGGGTGTGTCGTCCTCTGTCCATGTGAACTATTTTGATTTTACTCCTTTAACTTCAGTAGATGTGGAACGATAATTTTCCTTCTACAACCCTATGTACAAGCCAAATCGTTCACGTTTAATGAGAATAAATGGAGAAAGACTCTGGCAATGTCGTGGCAATGTACGCTCAAGCAATGAGGATAGTCGGTGTTTCTGAATGACACAAGCAGTAGGTGTGTACATATATTATTGACCGATTACGACTCCGGCCCTGCGTTAGCACACTTTCCGTACATATACACTCCTAAAGAGATAATTTTTATATATAAAAAATACTAATAATAAAGATGGTGTTATTTCGGAAGGGCTTAAAAAATTCTGTACATGTGTGATTTTTTTGGGACTATTTTTGTCCGAAAAGTCTAAAACAATCTAAAAAAAAAACAAAACGACGTTTTCCACGAAACACCGAACTACTACACTTTTCTCGACGCGCGTTTCGCCAACCAGGAGAAGATTAAAACTAAATTCTAGCCTACACACTTGCACTATTTATACCAAATTTGTTGCCACGGTTCACTGAACCGTAACTGTCTTTGTTTATCAGAGCAAACAGTGGACTGGTGGGTATCGGACCATTGTCCTTATTCATACTGTTGTTACACTTAATGATTTCTAATAAAAATCATTAAGTGTAACAATGTGATGATTTGTAATAAAAATCATTAAGTGTAACAATAGTATGAATAAGGACAATGGTCCGATACCCACCAGTCCACTGTTTGCTCTGATAAACAAAGACAGTTACGGTTCAGTGAACCGTGAACTTTGGTATAAATAGTGCAAGTGTGTAGGCTAGAATTTAGTTTTAATCTTCTCCTGAAGATGCCAACTTGGTTGGCGAAACGCGCGTCGAGAAAAGTGTAGTAGTTCGGTGTTTCGTGGAAAACGTCCAGTTTTTTGTTTCTACGCCGAAGGTTCCAGTACCCACTCCAGGACTAAAACAATCTACCAAATAAACCAAATAGTTTCAACATCCTACCAAAAATTATATCTTTATACATTTGTGAATGTATATTATGTCCTAGAATGGTTGCTACAAGCTATAATTCCGATTAACAAAGATATTGGAATGGAACGAAAGCGATGTATAATTGTAAGTATATTGTAAGAAGGGTGTTAGCCAGTATCAAAAATGAGTCTCCCGTTAAAACCGCCCAATAGAGCCACCCTCTACTTTTTTTTGCATACAAAAAAGCAATTTAAATTATCGTACAAAATTTCGATTTTGTTACGAACCGACATCTTTATTAATATAAGAGTTATAGCTTATATAAATCATTCTGGGACACCATGTATTTGTAATATTTATGTATTTATAATACAATATGTATTATAAATACTGTAAATCTTTTACATATTATTTGCTTTTAATGTATGCATTACTAAAAAGGGGCACAATTCAAATAAGTCGTAGGTACATCATAACTCACCGAGAACAGTTACAAATAGGAACACTAACACAAACACACTTTCCATTTTGAACGGTAACAGACAATTAGTTATCTATGAGAAACTTTAACAATTTAAGTAACACAAATTCTATCGGTATTTGATATCTTAGAATAAACACTCAATTGAGAATTCTTATCAAAATTTTTACAATACCTTATACATGAGAACACTTTATAGTTCTTTATGCTTGATATACAGTGTCTGCCAAAAATGTATTATATTTTTCAAAAATTTTATTAAAGAAAGATATTAAAGACGAAGTTTTAAATAAAAATTAGTGTTTCACGACATATTAAATGTTTTGAGAGAATTAAAAATCATATGAAGCTGAAAATTTGTATCAGGTGATTTTCAGTGATGTAGAGCATTCCTGAAAATCCTCTAAATCTATTCATCTAAGATAATAATAATAATAATAATAATTATTATTATTATTATTATAATTGATGATGATGATTGATGATGATGATTGATGATGATTGATGATGATGATGATGATGATGATGATGATGATGATTGATGATGATGATTGATGATGATTGATGATGATTGATGATGATGATGATGATGATGATGATGATGATGATGATGATGATGATGATGATGATAATAATAATAATAATAATTAATAATAATAATAATGGCGCAGCGGGGTGTAAACATCAACTGACAATCGACTCTGTGGTATTGAAGCAAGCCCAAGTAAGAAGAAGAAACCTGCATATGTGTTACATCGACTACAGCAAGGCGTTCGACTCGGTACCTCACGACTGGCTACTTAAAGTCCTGGAAATTTACAAGGTCTGCCCTCGGATAAGAGCTCTTCTCCAACATCTTATGCAGTCATGGAAAACAAACATTTGGGTCTCTGGAGGGAACAAAGGTCAAGTTGAGATCAAGAAGGTAATCTTCCAAGGTGATTCACTCTCGCCGGTTTGGTTCTGCTTGGCACTCAATCCATTATCTACACTACTCAATAAAACAACAGCTGGGTACAAGATCAACATGAGAAGCCGAACAACACTCACTCACCTGCTCTACATGGACGATCTGAAACTATTCAGTGGGACCAAGGCAA
The DNA here is from genome assembly GCA_029963805.1 of Aromia moschata. NCBI lineage: Eukaryota > Metazoa > Arthropoda > Insecta > Coleoptera > Cerambycidae > Aromia > Aromia moschata. The sequence goes on from JAPWTK010000614.1 coordinate 89,358, forward strand.
ATCTCCAGGCCCTCATTGGAACTACTAGGACCTTCAGCGACGACATCAAAATTTCCTTTGGCCTGGATAAGTGCGCCACACTGAGTATTGTGAAGGGAGCACCCCATAACAATCCAGAGGTATATGCCGACATCCATCAACTACCACCGGAAGAGCAATACCGTTACTTGGGAGTGTGTCAAGACGGCAGGATCAACCACACACAACTGAAGAAATAATTCCAAGAGAAATACAAGACCCGCGTGACAAAGTTGCTGAACACGCTTTTATATGGAGGCAATCTTATCAAAGCCATCAACTCGTGGGCTGTCCAAGTGCTGATATACTCTTTCGGAATCGTCAAGTGGTCCGTTACTGATCTTGATGAGCTCGATCGACTTACCAGGCGGCTCCTAACTAAGTTCAGGCACTTACACACTAACTCTTCCGTAATCAGACTCTACCTGCCGCGAAGACGAGGTGGGAGAGGTCTATTGAACATCAAAAATCAGTGCCTTAATCAAGAAGCTTCCTTAAGAAGAAAACTGCTAACGAACAGGGACCCGCTAATAACAGCAGTAGCAAGAGAGGACGCTGGTTACACGCCTTTGAGCCTCGGATGTGAACTTATCGCGGTCGACGTACCAACAGAAGAGGAGCTCCGGACGCAGTGGATGGAACATGCTTTGCAGGGCCGTTTTCCAAAAATGCTACAGCCAGACCACATCGACAAAGAAAATTCATTAAAATGGCTTACCGACGGCTATCTGTACCCCGAGACCGAAGGCTTCTTGACTGCCATTCAGGACAGGGTTATAAAAACAAGAAAATACCAGAAGAATATCCTGAGAGATGACGTCGAAGACCTATGTAGAAAATGTGGATCTGCAGGCGAAACTATAGAACACATAATAGGAGGGTGTCCCGCTCTATCAGAGTCAGCATATCTCGGCAGGCACAACCAACTTGCGAAGATGGTTCACCAACAACTGGCGCTCAAGTATGGCCTGTTAGCGACGGCTCCGCCATACTACAAATATGTCCCGGAAGCTGTGCTGGAATCGGAAGTTGCCGTGATGTACTGGGATAGGCTAATCATCACCGATCGAACAGTGGACTTCAACCGACCAGATATTGTGCTGATCAACAAGGAACAACGAAGAGGGATCATCATAGACATCGCTGTGCCACTTACTTAGGACTATCTTTTAATGTCATTAGAAATGGCCAGAAGGCAATATTGTTACAAACTTGCCACATTGTAAGAAAGGTTTTGGGATAGGATGAATTTCCTCCCTGGCCTGAGCCTAATTTCCGCTGGAGGCGGGGATGAGATATCAAGCAATCACTGTCTGCAGCAGCAATGGGTGAATGTTTCCCAGCGTTTACGCTGAGAAGTGTGACTATAAAATCGGCGAAATAATAATAATAATACTAGATTTTTATTGCCCAACAGAATAATCCAATAACAGAGCAATTGACATTATAAAAAGGTAAACAGTAGGTACTTAAAAAAATAGTTTGAAGATAAGTTAAAATCTAGATACAATTGATGCTTATTATTGAAATACAAATCATTTATACTAAAACCACTCCAAATTGTAATCACAAGTCTTGACTCATTGCTAATTTAAAAATTATTAGAACATATACTTTTAATTAGCTTACTGTAACTAGTTAATGATGAATTACATATATCACATTTATTACTTACTCTATTAAATCTGTACATCATAAAATATAGGTATAGGGGATTTTAAATTAATGTTTGTTCTGCCAGTAGGACAGTAAAACACATCATTTACTCGCGACTCCAATCCTGTTACCTTAATATTAATTTTTGACAACAAATATGGACAATCAATTAAGTTGTTAAGTTGTTAAGCAGTTTATAAAGGAACACGAGAGAGAAGAATATTCTTCTACTTTCAAGTGATAGCATACTAAATCTCAACAGCAACAGATTATTAGGATGTCCACGCTGTGGATATTGATGATCGATGATCCAATCTTAAATGCAAGATATTTCATGAATTTTCTCTGGAGTTTTTCAATCGATTGCGTGTGATTATTATAAATGGGATTCCATATTATAGATCCATATTCAATTTTTGTGCGCACTAACGAATAATATAAAGTTTTTAACGCTAACACATTAGAAAATTGTTTGCAATTTCTTATAATAAATCCAAGCGACCTTAATGCAGATTGAGTAGTTTTCTGATTATGTAGCGTAAAATCTAATTTCGTATCGAATAATATTCCCAGATCCGTTACCGTGTCACACCTTGTAAGTAAATTGTCATTGAAAGTATAATTAAACTGAATTTGAGAAGTCTTACGAGTATATGGTACAACTTTACATTTGGAAACATTCATATTGAGTTTATTATCTACACACCATTCTTCAATTACTTGAATTTGTTTTTGTAATAATATACAATCATTTATATTGTTAATCTCCCCAAATTTCTTTAAATCATCCGCAAATAGAAGTTTGTTGCATTTCAGTGAGGTACATAAATCATTTATGAATATTAAGAATAACAGTGGCCCCAAATTTAACCCTTGAAGTACTCCCGAGGTTACAGTAAATGTAGCTGACTGAAAGCCATTATATTGTACAAATTGTAACGTTGCTAAGATAAGAATTAAAGAAGTTAACAAGTCAATTGCTAAAACCTAATGAATTCAATTTTTCCAATAAGATAGAATGATATATACGATCAAAAGCTTTCGAAAAGTCGGTATAAACTACATCAACTTGACCTCGCCTATCCAGAGATTCAGAGATGTATTGAGTAAGACATAGAAGGTTTGAGACAGTAGATCTTTTCTCCATAAAACCATGTTGACAGGTCGATATGGAGTTTTTTTTTATAGAAGAATAAATAATGGAATACATGGAGGCCTCGAAAACCTTTGCAAAGTTCGAGAGAATCGAAATTCCTCTATAGTTGCATATATCTTGGTCATTACCATTTTTATAGATAGGACAAATTTAGCCAATTTCCAGCAGTCCGGAAATGTGGCAGTTCCCAAAGATAAATTGAATGAAATTAAGAGAGGTGTGATAAAGGCATTGCAGCAATCTTTTATCAAGAAACTGTGAATTTGATCATCTCCCGAGGTCAATTTGTTTTTCAACCTCCCGATGTCATTAGACATATCGCCTTCAGACAAACAGCTAACATGAATACAGGGAAGTTACTATCAGTATCTGATTTCAGAATACTAGGTGACATCGGTTGATATACACTTCTAAAAAAATTAGCAAAGTTGTTCACAATTTTTTTGAGGACTTTTGATATCACAATCGTTGTAGGTCATAAAACCTGGTATTCTACTAGTACATTTTTTGTTGTTAATATACCTCCAAAATTCCCTAGGCTCCTGTATTAGGTTATTCTCCACTCTGTTAATATAATTTTTATATAATAAACCACTTTGATATTTTATTAATGATCTGAGTCTTTTATAATTATTCAAATCCGTAATGTTTTGAGTTTTTTCGTTTTTTTTTTCTATATTTGTCTCTAAGTTTTATGTTCCTTATTAAATTATTTGTATACCAACATGGAAACTTTCTCTTACTATTTTTATGAAGCGGAACATGCGTATCGATAATTGAGTACAGTTTTTTATAAAAGTTAGAGCAAGCGATGTTTACATCATCAAAGTCATGTAAGAAAGTCCAATCCGTTTGTAAGAACGACTCATACAGTGCTGGATAATAGCTTTTCTAAAATTATACGATTTCTTAATATCATTAGCAGGGAAATTTTGAGATTTACATTTAGTAATAGTAAGAGATATATCTATTCTTGGGTGGTCAAGATAGTTCTTGACCACCCGCTCCCATTCAATCGGCTGCACCGGTCCGTTAGAGGGTCGTCAGGATGAGCCTTTGATGCTAGGAGGCGCATATGGGGCTGTGGTTCCGGCATCAGGTGGTTCTGGCTGTTCGAGCACGGATAACCTTCTTATAGCGTTGCCTACCTCTGGGGCTATATCCATCTGGCAGCTCATGCGAGCTTGCCGCACCACAGGGAATCGGCCGACCTGAAAAGCAAACTGTTACCCCTTTCGGTAAATGAAGAAAGCCTCGTAGAAGCAAAAGAATATGCGGTGCTGAAGTCAAACGCAGACGGCAAGTACGAGAGGAGGAATCTTGCGGTGAAGTAGCAGATAAGCCCTCCACGAGTACACCACCTGTCCGCAAAAGGCCTAGACATAAAGAGAACGCTCACATCCGTAGGGGTGTGCCACCTCCCAAGGCATTGCCACGGCGTCAGAAGAAGGCTGGGCACCCCAAGGGTGTACCACCTTCCAAATAAAGCTAGAGAGCTTCGGAGAAGGCTGCGCATTACTCACAGGGTGCACAATACATAAAAATGCGAATCAAGTCGAAGACCTCCCTCCCCCCTAGAAGGGTCACAATCAAGCCAAGCAAACTTCCTCACCTAGAGCTTCACCGACCTGCTACAGATAAGTTTTATTAAGTAATTTTAAAGTGGCTATTATTAACAAGAACAATCCCTATGGGAAAATCTCCAAGGATAGGGAAATTCTTGTCAAGAAAGCTCTAATGAAGGAAGTGAAGGAACTAAACAATATCCTAACCCTCGATGGCATAATAAGGCCACCAACGTTTCGCGCGTGGACCTACTCTGAGATTTTGAAACTTTCCCTCATCTCTTGTCTTGTCCTGTCCCTTGAGAACGCCTCAAAACCCTGGTGAAACCTCTAAGTTGTGGTGGCAGGAATTGAGCGACCTCAAGAAGAAATCTAGGCGTTTCAACAAAGCGGAAATATTTCAACAAAGCGGAAATGGCTAAGCTCGAATCAGATTGGAAATAATATAAAACCAACCTGAAGTAATTTAAAAAAATAGTCAGGAACAGACAATGACAAGCATGGAGAGCCTACCATTATCTAAGCTCTATTGAGAAATAGAGAATTACTCTCAGGCCACTAGGCTCTGCAAAGTCCTTGCTAATGATAAAACCCAAGAGGTAGACATTCTAATAAATGAGGACGGGACCAGAACCGTTAAGCTTCACAGCAGCCTGGAGCTGTTGATCCAAACCCGCTTCCCTGGATCTGTGATCACAGCGCATGCAGAATGACCGAACGAAATTGAAATTACACCTTCAAATCAGGATTGATAAAATAAAATTCAGTCAGCTCCTACGATAGTAGAAGAATGGTGCAGGGAAAAATCTCTGTAAACCCCAAGAACACAGAGATGGTGCTACTAGTACGCACAACAGGAAAACAGAACTGCTAAGGAACCTGTTCTCCTAAACACAACTCTAAACACAACTCTCGCAACAGAAGTGAAATAACTTGGTGTAACCCTTGATGCCAAACTAACTTGGAATCTGCAGAAGAAATAAGAAGCGAGCGATGAAGGTGATGTTTATGTCTATGTCAGTTGCCACTAGACGTGTATGTAGCTGAGACGCCAATAACAACGATGGTATGCCTCAAAACTTTCGGTAGACAGACAAACATAGGCAGTTGTGTGACCAGAGGTGGCCTGTGAAATGACACCTTCTGTAGACTGCTGCTACTACAGGTTACCACTGACAGTATCCCTCCCCAATTCGTTTTCGAAAAACACTTAGCTGTACCATTTTGCTATTAACCGCTTCGTTTTGCTTTCAGTTTAACGCTTATCACTGCTTTCTCGCTAAGTGCTTTCGCTATTGATCAAAGGAATACAGAATAGCATCCCTTTATCACATCAGTGCTAGACATAAATCCAAAGAGACCGAAGAGCCTGCCCAAGAAAATGGTAAGACAGCTAACCTCTGTAATGAAATTAATTCAAAAATCTCTTTAATTAAAAAAGGCTTACGATTTTCACATACCCGCCATTCAAGCAATGTGTGTTATTTCATTTTTGTTTGTTTATTTTGTTCTGTTGAAGCAGATCCCTCGTAGACCTGACTTTTCTAGTTTAGGCTGCAAGGAAGCTAGTGTCGCTAGTTATTTCTATTTCTGTCATCATATCAGGGCGTAGAGGGCAACTGCCCGGGGCGGCCTGTTCCAAATGGGCGGCCGGAGGGCCGTCCCTCTAACTTGTTTGCTGTCAGTCTTTAACGACTGCCCCTCTATCTATCTTAGCTATCCTCAATACAGAAGCCGATTTGACGAAATCATTGACAAATGATGATGTAATTGTTGATTTTGCCAACAATTTAGCACATCGCAAACAATTAATGTAATGTTTACAAAAGTATAATATAATGTTAAATTAAAGAATATATAAGTAGCTGACCCGGCAAACGTTGTTCTGCCATATTGAAAATTTGGGTTTATAGGAATTGATGATATATATATATATATATACATATCTACCGGCATTATCAAGCCCGAAAAGGCATGTCAATAAGTCGATGTGAAGCCCGACACCTACTTACGAAGCCCGGTCTCGGGCGTCGTAAAACTTTCGTGTGTATTTCACAGGGAACGTTTAGAATGGGGTAACTATTGCGTACGCCAATTTTATGGGGGGCTTCGTAAAAGTTGTCATTTCTCTCGAAACATACAGTTTTAGTTCCAATGATTTCTGTGTAGGAGGCGTCCAACTAAACTGTATATACACTATAGATATCTAATCGATTTTCTTAAGCCCCGTATATTAGTTCGACAATACTTAGCCCGAAAACTCGACAACAATGCATCGGATTATGAAACAGAACGATTTAGGATTTGCCTCATACAGGAAATCGTATTCTGCATTAGCCAGATACATAAAGGTCGCTTAGCGCAGGTAATGCAATTGAACCTTACAAATGTTCCTTAAATGAACAGTAGAGGGTATGTATTAAATTAAATTAGGTCTAAAATAGTAGAGGGTATGTATTAAAATATTTTCTTTAAAAAAAAACGATTTACCGTCCACTTTTTTTGTCACAAGCTGAGTTTTTCAGGGGTGGAAGTAAGGTAGCCCTTATCCGGATGTAATAGAAGATTAGACTGTGCAAAGGGACACTATCATCAAAAATCGAGATATTGATACAACCGTATACAGAAAAAATTCTAATTTTTTGGTCCAATGCACAATAAGGTCTTGGTAAGGAGTATTTTTTATAATGATAAAAAAACATTTGCATTAGCCCTTATGGCCGAAAAGAACTTTAACTTAAATATCTATGTTTTAGCCGTGCAAAAATTTAGTTGAGATGGGCCGCCCTTTATACAGCAATCTGTTACTTATTTGCTACCCAAAATGGTAGAGTGAATTGCTTTTTTTTTTTTTTTTTTTTTTTGGTATAATGAGTTTTCTGCAGTGATGCAATGGTTCCGGGTTCAACGGTTACGGTTATTAAAATTAATTGCATAATAATAAAAAGAAAATTATAGAAACTTTATAAAACACAACACATTTAGTGGACATAAAGTAAAATCAACACAAATTTAACCCTTTCGCCACGTATAAAGAATATACGGAGTCAAACTAAATAAAACCGTTTACAAACAAAAGCCCTTATACCATAAAACATTTCAATGAAATTGAAAAAATCATTGCGTTAATCTTTAGAGCGCAAGTAAGATACATTTTTAAAATCGGTATTTTAAAATCTTTCAAATGAGGTGTCACATGATGTACCTCGCTTAAAAAAATTGAGGGATGACTGTCACGTGAAGGGTTATCACGCAAATATATATTGTTACACATGCTATACAGCTACACATACAAACATGCTGCACTGATTTTAAAAATCGACCTGTCTGTCTGAGCATTTCGATAATGTTTTTCAAATAGGCTAGTTAATAAAGAGGGTGGGGGGCACTTATTCCAGCGCACTGTATATTTACGCCGATAATCTTATGTCACTTTTTATTTTTCTTATTAGTTTCTTGTTAGTTATTTTTCTCATTTTTTTTAATTAGCGAGGGCTTATTCATTTAAAGAAAAAGAAAATTGTTTTCAAGAATAGGTAGGTTCTACATTTTTTTATTTTAAGTGAAATCTAGAGATTTCAAATTTAATACTTGTTTTAAATCAAATACGAGCCCTAACAACTATATGTTCGGACAAACGCATTTTTCGCGTATTAGACTGTTTTTATGTATAATGAAGCAAAAATTGACTAATGCAGCTGACAGTACATAAGAACTCAAAGAATTTAAAAGTGTGTTTTAAGTAATGTTTTCAAAAAAAACAAATTAACAATGTCACAACTTAACAAAACAAATAAAATGTAACAAAATAATATGCAACTAAATGTGCGGAAAAAAATGATTACGGCCCGAATTCTTGCAGGCATTGTCAACCAAGCCTCGACAGAGTTCTGGTGAAAAGGAGTCCCAAATTTCGCCGATTTTTCCCTTTAGAGACCGTTATTTGAGGATCATCTCTCAAAACTCTTTTTATCTTATGCCATAGTGTTTCAATGACATTTAGGTCGGGGCTGTTTGATGGCCATGATAGGACTTTAATATGCTGTTCCCCGAACCACTTTTTCGTCTTTTTTGCGGTATGAGTAGCTGCGCCGTTTTGTTGGAATTGCAACATTCGCGGGATAGCCTTTCTCCTGTTTCAGAGTTCCATTGCGCTGTTATATCTCTTGAGGTGTTCCGTCGACTTTTGTTGCAAATTTTCACCAACAACCTTTGGCTCCTTTCAGTAACAAGAACAAGTCTGGGTCTTTCAGGATTTTTACCTTTTACATCCAAATTTCCAGTCACGCGGTAATGCTTTAATATGTCCCCAACAGTAGACTTTGCAAAGCACAATTCCTCCGCAATTTCGCGGATTTTTTGCCACTGTAGTATTTTTTTACAATGAGCTGCCGCAATTTTTGATCAGTCGCACGTACGGCCCATTTTTATTTAAAAATAATGAACATTAGCAAAAACTACCAGAAATCACCTGTGACTGAGGTCCGTGAAGTTGGCCCGGAAAAAATCCGGACAGGAGGAGGAAAACCTGCTAATCGGTTACCCATTATTATTCGCAAAAAAATTTTTCCGGGCCAACTTCACAAGACCGGAAAATTTGCCGGGCTAGGGAGTAAAACGTCGCATTCAAAAGGCCTTCGTTAGTCCACGTTTTACCCACAAAAAATTTTGTTTTACCCCTAACCAAATAAAAGTTATTCAATAATTGTTTTTTCAAAAATCCCATTTTCTACTGTAATAAGCTTTTAGCAATGTTTTAAGGGTTGTTCCAGTTGCAACATGAAGAAACATGGCTAAAATACATTTTACTACCCCTCATTTGATTATCTCCCGTTCCCGCTTCATATAGGAGAGATTAAGTAATTTGATAAATCTGGGCTGTGTTCCCAAGGACGAAAATATCAAAAACGCCGAATTTTGTTTATATATATGTACGCTTTTTACGTGCGCATGTTTAGTCACTTTACCTCTACCACATGTGTATATATGTCATGTATGTCATTGTTTCCAAAGGGCGCGTTTCCCTTAATTACCTGACAAGCCACCGTTGAGATCGGAAATTGTTTCTATTGCGAGAGAAAATCGGTTACTATTGCGAGCAGGTTTTTATTGAGTGATTCGAATGTATGTAAAAATAAAAAATAATTAAGGTACATATTTACCTTACATCATAGCCATCTAACAAAAAAAGAAATTTTAATTCACTAAAATAATAAGTATCAATAAATAATTTTATGCTGTTGGCTTACATTTGAAAATTTGTTGGACCAATAATTGAGAGATCCAAAAGTAAAGAGATAATAACCAAAAAACAGGGTGTCAAAGTAATAATTAACAATAACAAAGTAAATAATAATGTCCATATTCCTCTTGCATCGTAGGCTACTGACCGAAAGAAAAACCTACCTAAAATTTTTAGGTAGGTACCTAAATTAATAATCAACAGCAATTAATTTTATGCTGTTGGCTGACTTGAAACTTTTTGAGACATAATTTTTAATCCAAAAATTAATAGTAATAGAGGTACAGGGTATCAAAGTTATAAATTTAATTTCGATTTTCTTTAATAACTTTTTTGAAACAAATATTTTTGCACAAAATTTCGAAACTGGGATTTTTTTCGGGATAAAAATGTTAATTTGTTAATTATTTTAAGAGGACGTTTTTGTGGGATATTTTGGGGTGAAAAATTATAGTTTGTTAATCATATTTATATATTTTGATAATCATATCGATATATGTACATAGAAAAAAAATCTGTGCAATTTTTTTGCGTAAAAATTCCACTTACATCGTGGGTAGCTAACAAAAATAAAACTCTTAGTTACCCAATTTAATAATTATCAATAATTAATTTTATGCGCTTGGCTCACTTTTGAAACTTTTGGACTAATAATTGTTAATCTAAAATATATTGGTTGCCAAGGTACAATGTGTCATAGTTATAATACAAATGTCAATTTTCTTTATTACCTTTTTCTAAAACAAACAAATTTGCACACAAAATTTCTAAAATGGGATTTTTTTTCGGGATAAAAATGTTAATTTGTTAATTATTTTGAGAGGACATTCTGGGGAAATAAATAAGTCAGGAGCTTCCGGTAGAAATGAGGTAAGTACCAAAAAACTGGAACAGAATTATTAAGGAAAGTTTTCTCAATTTAGCATTTTAGGGACTCTTTAGAGACCTTCACGACATCTATAATTATGTATTTGTACCCTTTAAATAGATAATTGGTATTTAGCCTGTTTCTACATCTTTGTCGGTGGTATATAGAACCCGTTAGTGGTAATATCACAAAAATTTCTATTTTGGTACTTGCCTCCTTTCTACTGGAAGCTCCTCGTGTACCTTCTTTCCGTAAAAATAAGTAACAACTATAGTCCATGTCTCACTTACATTGTAGTTAACTAAGAAAAAGATAAATTTTAATCACCTTATTTAATAATATAATTATATAATGTGATATCTGCATTGTTCTACCATGAAATCCTATAAAATGACACGTCACATGAATATTTCTCTTTATTCAAATTAAAATTAGATCCACCTTCCCCCGTTTGTTTTTTTCAAAAGTCAGCCAACATCACAAAATGACTTATCGAGTTATTAAACTATGGAACTACGATTTTTCTTTTAGCTACCTACAATGCAAGTGGGATATTTACATTACCATTTGTTATTAATATTTCGGCAAAAAAGTTGTGCGCGATTTTCTTGATGCACTCAGTATGCCACAGAATGTGCTCTCTACCATCCATGTCAAGATCATTAACAAAAAAATCACTTCAAAAATTATTTTCACAAAATTTTTCATAGGTTTTCAAAAAAAGTTATTTAAGGAAATCGAATTTAAAATTATAACTTTGACACCTTGTACCTTGGTCACTAAAATCTACTGAATTAACAATCGTTAGTCCAAAAAAGTTTCAAAAGTCAGCCAACAACATAAAATTAATAATTGATAAATAATTATTAATAAATTAGGTAACTAAGATTTCATTTTTTGAAGGTACTTATTTTTACATAATTGATTCCAATTTCAAAAGTTATCTAACAGCATCAAATTTATTATTGACAATTAACAGTAATCAATTTGATGCTGTTGACTAACTTTTGAAATTGGAATCAATTGTGTAAAAATAAGTACACAAAGTGAATTCCTAGTTACCTAATTTAATAATTATAGTTATTATACATATAAAATACAATACAAAAAGTGATATCTTAGTTACCTAATTTATTAATTATAATTATTAAATTAGGTAGCTAAGATTTCACTCTTTGTACTTATTTTTACACAATTGATTCCAATTTCAAAAGGTAGCCAACAGTATCACATTGATTACTGTTAATTGTCAATAATTTTACGCTATTGGCTAACTTTTGAAATTGGAATCAATTGTGTAAAAATAAGTACAAAAAGTGAAATATTAGTTACCTAATTTAATAATTATCAATAATTAATGTTGTTGGCTAATTTTTGAAACTTTTTTGGACTAATGATTGTTAATTCAGTAGATGGTAGTGACCAAGGTACAGGATGTCAAAGTTATAATTTTAAATTCGATTTCCTATAAATAACTTTTTCGCCACTGGCCACTGGCCACTCGAACTTACACATAGAGACTTTTAGGCAAAGTTAAATACTTTTAACAGGAATGCAAATTTTTGAACGCGGCTTGCAAATTTTAGGAGCTAGTTTTTTTCGGATTAAGCTGCATGTCGTATATTTATCGTAGGACCATAGGTTTATTATATACGGGGTGATCAATGAGGTCATGCAAAAAATCAAAAAGTTTGTACGAGTGAAATTTCCGCAAAAAAATGTTTTTGGTCGTTGCAATATGGTTCGTTACTAAGGTAACATCAATATCTCTAGACGTTTTTGTCAGTTTTTGGATTAAGGCCCTTAGGCTTTGTACACACTACTCAACATAAAATTTGGGTAGCAACATTTTTTAAATGCTATAACTTGACATTGGATTGACGGTTCTTGATGATTTTTTGCGGATTTGGAATCTTTATTTCACGTAGATTTTCTCTGGTCTAAGCATTTTATTTGAGGGTTGAAATTTACACATTATACCGGGTCGATAATAAACAAAAACGTAGTGTACGACGCGCTCTAAGGTTTGGCATTATTTAAGTTTTTGTAAAAATAAATTCTCACCTCAAGTTGTTTTTATTTAACTTTCTTCTCACCGTTCTGTCCGAAACTCACACCCCAGTTAGTTGTCTCAAAGAATCATTCAGTTTTACAGAGTTCTTTGTCCACCCCCATGCCCATAATTATGATCGGGTGTAATTTCTACGCGACGCGTCAATTTCAAAGTAGGCATTGGAAAAACAAATTTGTTGCTATGGAATTAAAAACTGTTAACATTATTCTAGAAATAATCTGACACATTTCAATGTTATAATTTTGTAAATTTTAATTAATATGAGGCGTTTAACCACGGCAGAAGGGAAAATTGCATTCGACTTCTTAACGAAGGAATGTCAAAAGAGCAAATTGCGCACATTTACAATGTCAGCCTAAAGACAATTTATAATTTGAAGCGCCGCGTCGAAACTACTGGTGATCATAATTATGGGCATGGGGGTGCACACAAAAAAAAAATAAACCAAAGAACCGAAAGAATTTTAATGAGAGAAACTATGCAGAATAGAACAAAGAACTCTAGAAAACTAAATGACTCTTTAAGACAACAAACTGGAGTGAGAGTTTCGGACAGAACAGTGAGAAGAACATTAAATAAAAACAACTTGAGATGAGAATTTATTTTTACAAAAACTTAAATAATGGCAAACATTTTAAATTATAGAGCCCGTCGCAGAGCAAAATGTGTGCACCATAGAGCGAATAGGCGGGCATGGGCAAATCGGCATGCGAATTGGGGTAATGCAGACTGGAGCCATTGTTTATTTACTGAAGAAACAAGATTTAATTTGTTTCACTCCGATGGCCGAATGTTAGTTTGGAGAAGGCCAAATCAGCGATATTTGGAGGAAAATAATAAACGTGTTCTTGTCGCTACGTTTTTGTATATTATCGACCCGGTATAATGTGTAAATTTCAACCCTCAAATAAAATGCTTAGACCAGAGAAAATCTACGTGAAATAAAGATTACAAATCCGTAAAAATCATCAAGAACCGTCAATCCAATGTCAAGTTATAGCATTTAAAAAATTTTGCTTACCCAAATTTTATGTTGAGTAGTGTGTACAAAGCCTAAGGGCTTTAATCCAAAAACTGACAAAAACGTCTAGAGATATTGATGTTACCTTAGTAACGAACCATATTGCAACGACCAAAAAAATTTTCTGCGGAAATTTCACTCATACAAACTTTTTGATTTTTTTGCATGACTTCATTGATCACCCCGTATATAATAAACCTATGGTCCTACGATAAATATACGTCATGCAGCTTAATCCGAAAAAAACTAGGTCTTAAAATTTGCAAGCCGCGTTCAAAAATTTGCATTCCTGTTAAAAATATTGAACTTTAAATTTTGCCTAAAACTCTCTATGTGTAAGTTCGAGTGGCCAGCAGAAAATTAATTGCCAAAACTGTAACGGTGTATATATAGGTCAATTAATTAATAATCAATAGGTCAAACAAAACTACTATAAACGAACAATTCAAGAAATGATTGAAATTAAAAAAGCACACAAACTCAATAAATTGCCGCACAGGTATAGAGAATTTAAGTGAAACGTATTTTAACCTAATAAAATAAAGAGCTCAATGATTACACAAATAATAACCTATTAATTATAAGAAAAAAAAAAAATACATCTTCCCATATACCTACTTAATAATCACCTACTCAACTTGATATAATATAACTCACACCATACACCAATATTTATGTAAACACACAAGAGATTCTCACATCATAAATTACACTACTTTGTAAAATATAAACAACCAAATCAGAAACTAGTACCTTCAGTCCTCAGTCGTTCTAAAACATCTAAAATAAACACGACTCAAAGAGAAAATAGAATATATTGTAAGTTACTAGTATGTTACTAGTAAGTTGCATACATTATATTGTAAGTTACTAGTATAAATTTATATAAATTTATGTTAAAACAATTTTTGTTCTTATAATTGTAGCTCTGATGATGGCTGAATAAAGCCGAAACGTTAAGAAAAAAACAAAAACTTTTGTTTTTTATAATCTGACCGATAATCCCACAAATTTATCAATGTAATTTTATATGTTTTAGGTTTTTAAAGAGTGGTTGTAAATTTTTGCATGGCAGTGAATAATTTTTTTGAAAAGATGCGTTTGTCCGAACATATAGTTGTTAGGGCTCGTATACTTTCCAACTTTATTCTCCCTAACTAAACACATTAAAAACTTGGTTCTATTCATCCTGAACGCACGTGCGAAAGTCAGCGAACCTGTTAATTTACTGAACTCTGATTGTTTTAATATATTAGAGAAGCATAGCATAAGGGATAAAAATGCTGGCAACACCGCTGGGCATGGCATAATCCGTGACATATCTAAATTTATACAGTCGGGCGTCATAATATTAGGGAGATATAACATGCTTCGTTAAAGCTGACAAATACATATTTTAATAAAATATTAAAATAGTTACCCCTCAGCTGTTGCCTTGGTTTGCTTTTATTTTTTATGTGCAGCTACGTGAAGTACACACTTGTATCTATAATAGAAAGCCCGGGCTTCTGAGAACCTATAGTATGTAGTGGGCTTCGTATTGTGCGTTAGGTAGGTATATATATATATATATATATATATATATATATATATATATATAACAGGGTTTGTCCGGAAAGTAATGTCAGTGAATTTTTTTTTCCGAGACTTTACGTGCTGGGATTGTGGTGGGGGGATCTGGCAACAAGATCCAACAAGCGTCAGTTGGCTACCGGTCGTTGTAGCGGTCGCATCACTCGTTCTTTGAGAGTCGTTACAGTGACCCGGTGCAAAGAAAAAATGAAACGTTCGCTTGAGCAACGGATGGCGATCAAGTTTTGTGTGAAACTGGAGAAGAGTGCTGCGGAAACCATTCCAATGTTGAAGAAGGCTTTCAGCGTCGATTGTCTTTAGAACAGGCAAATTTTCCGGTGGCACAAAGCCTTCGCAGAAGGTCGGGAAGATGTCAAGAACCGCGCTGGACGGCCATCAACCTCCAGTTCCGACGACAATGTGAAACGTGTGCGTGACTTGTTGAACACTGATCGTCGTCTAAGTGTCCGTATAATTTCCGAAACATTAGACATTACGAAAACCATTGTTCACGAAATTGTGTCGGAGTCTTTAGGAATGAGAAAAGTGTACGCGAAGCTCGTGCCAAAAGTGCTAACGGATGATAAAAAAGCGAGGCGCGTCGTAACCTGCCAAGAACTTTTGGACACCTGCGAAGGCAACCCCGCTTTCCTTGATGACGTTATTACCGGGGACGAAAGTTGGGTCTTTGAATACGATCCGGAGACGAAGAGGCAAAGTGCGGAATGGCACACGTCGAACTCCCCTCGCCCCAAGAAGGCCAGGATGTCCAGGTCAAAGATCAAGACAATGCTGATTGTCTTTTTTGATTGCCGGGGATTGGTCCATCATGAGTTCGTTCCGCAGGGGACAACCGTAACCGGACACCTGCTTCCTCGTGGCCGATTACGTCGTCAAGGAAGGCATCACCGTTGTTCCCCAGCCTCCCTACAGCCCCGATGTGGCCCCTCCAGACTTTTTTTCTGTTTCCGCACCTCAAAACCCCAATGAAAGGACAGCATTTTGGGTCGGTGAAAAACATTCAGAAGGCTTGCACTGACGCTTTAAAGGCGATTCCGGAAAACGACTACCGTGCGGCTTTTGATGAGTGGAAGACTCGCTAGAACCGATGTGTGGACGCAGGAGGAATGTATTTTGAAAGTTTCTAAAGATTTGTACACATAGAACCAATAAAAACCATTTTTCAAAGCTCACTGACATTACTTTCCGGACAAACCCTTTATACATATAGATTAATAATAATATAGATCACTCTATATAATCTATGTTACTCCACATCCACGTAGTATATCCTAATAACTTAATCTCACACTTTTAAGAATATGACATAATGTTTTAGCGAGTGACTGTAATTAAATGAAATTAGATGTGGAAGTAATGATTTCTTAGCCCGGTCGCACAGTGGACGCGATGCTGATTATTCAGTCGCGCAAGAATTTACGCACGTATGCGCACGAATCAATACCATCATTGTGAGAGAGTAAAGTGTGGAAGTGGAAGTGGAAGTATAGTATTGTTATGTATTTCGCCTTAAATACTTCACTTATCGACTTATTCGATTTCAACTCTGTTACATTAAAATCACAACTCCTAAGCAACAACACCGCTATTGCTTATTGAAATTTTTATCTGCTCTATTACTACAAAATTTAATAACTGTCAGCTGTCATTAATGCCACTTCACAAATGTCACATTGCTCCCCTCTCTAAGGTTATTCATCTCGAATAACACTGTCTTCAATCCTAGGCGGTAGATGTTCGACGACGAACCATTCGGATGGATGAACTGTGTACTTCGCAACCCTTTCCAGATGGACCTCATTCGGCTTACTTCTTGCAGATAGTTGGATACGATAATTGTGGTTTATTTTCTTTGTGACAATGTACTGGCCTTTAGTGTAGCCAGTTGATGCATGCTGGGAACTTCGATACGACAACAAGAAGAGTGGCAACAATTTGTCCCAGTCCCACAACAATTTGTCCAAGTCCCACTTTCAGAAACGAATTTAGACAAATAGTGGTATATGGTTCTGTTGGTGTATTCTGTTAGTGTTGGAAGTGGTACTGGTGCTGTTGGAAGTGGTTGGCAGGGTTTTAACCCTGCCATTGGATTGGGGATGAAGCGCAGTAGTTCGGATTTTCTTAATGCCTATCATTTTCATTACCTCTTGCCACCTCAGATTTGAAATTTCTGCTTTGACCGGAATGCAGATCGAGTGGTATTCCATACCTAGCTATTATTCTCTTCTCGACGAGACGAACACTTCGACTACAGTTTCTGCCGCTTGATTGAGGAGAGGTACTGCTTCGGGTCATTTCGAGAAATAATCCATTACCACCATCAAATATTTGTTTCCACGGTCGTTTACAGGTAACGGTTCAAGAATGTCCACTGTTACTCTCTCTCAAATGGTGCTCCAGATAAGTACTGCATCATTTTACCACGGCTTCTTGATTTTGGTCCCTTTTTGGCAGAGCACGAGATCGCATCTTTTTATATCATTCTTCTACGTCTCTGCGACAGTTTACCCAATAAAATCGGTCCCTTACTCGAGCCAAAGTCCTAGTTACTCCAAAATGTCCACCGGTTGGGCTACTATGAAGTTCTTCTAGCACTTGGTGGAGGCTTTAGGTAAGACAAACTGGTAGCCTGCGAATACTTCATCGGGGCTCTCCCATTTTCGATGCAGTAGGCCATCGCGAAGGCAAATCCATTGAGCCCAGTATCCCGTGATAGCCGTACCATAACTGGAAACTTCCTGCCAAGTTGGTCGAACTTCATTCTTTACCTAGTTCCGGATTACTTTCAGGCCGTTTTCTTTCTTCTGTTTTTTTAATTCCTCCGAGGACCATTCATCTTCGACTTGTACAGTTGTTGCCATAATAGTTTATTGTAAGTCGCATACGGACGTTCTTTGGTCTCTATCTCTGGGCAGTAGCGATATTTCTGTTCTAAACAAGGTTTTCTCTATAAGGTGTCTGCATAGCCGTGGGTGTTTTCACTCCGGTACAGTCTCACTAGCGATCTGGAATGAGAAATTCGGTCTGAGATAGGAAAGTGACTTCCTTTGCTGTGATGTCGTCGGAGTCCTGTTTTCGGCTCCAGTTTCTTTTATTTGTGCTCCCGAGTCTTGATCTCTGCCTCTGTTGTCAATCTGGTGTGCTAGTTCTTCTCTGGAAACTTAACTTGGCTCTGTAAAAGCGCCGTAATGTCCAATTTTCCTACAGTTGTAGCAGCGTCTTGTGTCTTTTCAGTACCTTGTTCCATTGTCTTATTTCGTTTAATTCTTGCATTAACTTGTCCACGGTTTCTTTAAGTGACTGGCATTCTGCTTTACTCTGGGTTTGTAGCTCCCTCAAGATTTCTTTAATCAGTCGCCTTAAGTTCCAAGGCCAAGTCTCCTCCTCTTCATATTCTTTGATAATCCCACCGCTGTCCCCAAATTGTTATATATGTCGCCACTTATCGACTGTAAACACTTTTATTAACACCTTACAACTCCTCGATTTCAACTCTGTAACATTCAAATCACAACTTACTTCCAAGCAACAACACCACTATTTATATTTTTTACCTGTTCTAGAATCTGTTCGTGAGAATCAGAATGTTCATCTGTGATTCTATATAGTTCTTTACTAGCCAAGTACCTAGTGTATAAACTAAAAGGACTTAATATGTAAACTATAAAACTGTCAGCTGTCATTAATGTCACTTCAAAAATTTCACAGTATACTCGTACATGAAAATTTTGTTGAAAATTTTTATTGGCTAAATAGACCTGAAATGTTCTGAAACGTCGAAATTTTAAGTTTAAGCGAAAAATAATGGTTTTGTCTGTCTGTCGGTCCGTCTATTAACCTTTTTTTGTGTGCACGATAACTCGAAAACGCATTAAGAACGACTTGAAATTGGTGAGGTCTGAGCTGATTAGATTTTGAGCTTCATCGGTTACGGGGTTAGGGGATAAATTGGAGTAATATACTTTTTCCTTGTCTAGAGGTAATACGCAGTCGATTTTGCAGTCGTCGATTCGCAGTCGATTCATTTCAAATTTTAGATACATATAAAACATAACAAAGTCTGTAAGCACAAAGGTTTTTAGCTTACTAAGTTGAGGGGTTGAGGGGGTTGAAGGGGGTAAGTATTCAAAATAGGTAAAATAAATGTAGGTAAAAAAAATTTAATAATTACACATTGAAAAGAGCTTTATAAAAGTTTCCTACTCTTCCTCCCTCCACATCCTCGATGAGTATCAGAGGTGATATAATAAAATATAAAGAAAACATTAAAAATTTGTGAAAAGTGATGAGAAGCCAAACCAAATATTGAAGTTATATTTATTTTGTTGTATATAGGGCGGTCGTTTTGGGGTATTTTAATATGAATGAATAAAGAAATTTTTGAACTTATTTGGTTGAGGGGTTAGAGGTTAAATAGGGGTAATACACTTTTCCCTTGACTATTGGTAGTTCGCAGACAATACAACATAAGCACCTCAAATTTGAGACACATATACCGTGTGTTATTTTTTTTAATTTGACACCCACCTACAGGGAGAACCGTTAAAAATGAAGAAAAGAAAAATTTTAAATTCGGAAGTGTTGTAATTCTTTTATGTATTATGTTTCGGTATCATCAGAAAAAACAAATGAACCACGAAAACTTGAAAAAACAACGAAAAACATTTTTTTTAAATATATTTTGGGAAGCCCTGTTTGATTTTCAATAGATCGGTAGATCATATTGTTCTCCTTTTAAATATATAGTTTGCCTATATTATTCTTTGTGAAAAATGCCACCACCTCCTAAATTGAGAACAACCTACAAACTACTACTTATTTTTTAGCTTATCACTTGTAGTTTTTATTAAGCTCTGGCCTTTTCGGAAAATCAAGATGGCTGACATGAAAATTACCGTCACAAGGTAAGAGTCAATGTTTTTTTTTTTAAAGCCAATATCTTTTAAACTAAATGATGAAATCAAATAATTCTCGTTATTATGCAGTATTGAATCAATAAAGAATACAGAACAATGATATTCTAACCTAGAATTTTTTTAAAAATTCCTCTTTTTCGCAAATCAGCGATAAAACTTTTCACACCCATGCCGCTGCATATCTAACCATCTTAATTAATGATGCGTTTGAAGACAATGTATACTCAATACCATGGTAAATTCAATATGGCGGCCATAAAAAATGGCGGACTACCTGTTTTAGTACAACCCCATCGATATACCCATATCAAATGAAAGGGCATGACGAGTAGAATACAGTAAGCTATGTAACATTATTGAAAATTTAATATGGTGGCAGACACAAAATGTCGGATTGCCATTTCTTTTACAATCCCTTGACAAGGGTATCAAATGAAAGGGTATGTCAATTAGAATACAATAAGCTATATAAGATCATTTAAAATCAAATATGGCAGCTCACATAGAATGGCGTTATTCAGAATTACATATGACGGCCTACGCAAAATAGCGGATTTTTTTCTTTACAAGTCCTTCCCCAACATGGGTATCAAACGACAGCACATTACAGGTACAGTACGATAAGCTATGTGTTGTCATTGAAAAACTCATTTCACGGCCAACACAAAATGGCGGATTACCTTGATCCTCACAACTCGTCACATAGCTTATCTTCTTATCTTAATCTTATAATAACTCTTCTGTAAGAAGTTTTTTCTCTTTCGCGTAATACACCATATAAATATGTATATGTCACATTATAAACGGAAACCCTGCACACATGTATGTAGTATGTACTACTTCTCAATCTGTTATTTATAAACATTCACGAGTTGACAGACTGATATCCAGATACTTATTGAATATAATTGTCTATCTGACAATCTTCTGGTTTTGCTATTAAAACCTTTTGATATGAGTACTAACAATTAAAAGTTAATGATGAATTGACGCAAATATATTTGGAATAGATAAACGTATATTACTTCAACTATTAATCGCAGTGCGGTATCTTTACTTTGTCTGAGAAACGACCACATGTATCTTAGATGAGTACAGCGAAAAGTGCCGTCATACACTTAGTAACTGAAATTTGTAAAGTGCCGTCTTACAGTTAGATGGTCGTCTCCTGACTTGCAACTCATTTGTACAGTGTAATAATTTATATGGATCTCCTTAAAATCCCATCCAAAGAACGAAATATTTAATGTGGTTCAATGAGAATTTCATGTTCTACAAATTAATCCCAACATATTTTATGCAATTAAAATTTTGTTCTCAGCTAACCATATACTACATTTAACAAGTTAGTATTTGTTTCGATATTAAAGAAGAATAAGAAAATGAAGAAAATAATAAAACTAATTGTTCTACCAACCCAACATTCATGAAAAAAATTAATGATTTCTAAATAGTTTGTTATCACAAATCTTAAATATTAACATAAGATATTTATTTGGTGATCTGTCTTTGTATTTGTAAACTATTCATTAATTGCATGCATTCCAGAACTGCTTGTCGACATCCAGGATGTATTTAAGTTGGTATAACACCGAACTACTTATACTTTTCTCAATGCGCGTTTCGCCAACTAAGTTGGCATCTTCAGGAGAAGATGAAAATAGTTTTCTTTTAAAACTTCAATTCGATTCTTCTCCTAAAGATGCCAACTTAGTTGGCGAAACGCGTCGAGATAGTAGTTCGGTGTTGGTGGAAAATGTCCACGATGTTTGTTTCTACACCGAAGATTCCAATACCCACTTCAGGATAACTGATGTACTTTGTCTTCGCAAGTAAACATTCTTTTGACATGGCATGATTGAACTTCTGGTAATGCAATTCATGTAATTCTTTTTGAGTTCTCATGGCAATTCTAAAAGTGATAATTGTTTGTACAAAATCTGTGTTGACCTACTTTTTATAAAAAAAAAAATTGTTGGAGAATCCATCCAGTATTTAAGAGATTTTGATCATTGATTGAAGTTTATATTTTCACCAGCTTTTTGGTAGATTTTAAGGCTCTGTTAGCTTCCACTAGGGAATATTCTCAACAAAATTAAAGGAAACTTCCATTCCTTTTTCCATTCGAAAGAATTATATTTTTCTATATGCAGATTTCTCGCAATCCTGTTGGTGTCTCAGATACAAAGAACAATTTGATATTGAGGCTATTGAGGAGTGTTAGGTAGATGTAATCAATCATACTGTTTACATTTAACATGTACACAGTATACCATTCTAAATAAAAAAATTAAACCGTAGGCGGGTGGGCAGATGCAACAATATGCGGACTTTACAAATATGTAGAATTAAAACAAAGATTAGATAGAAATTACTATATTATTGCTGCCAATCTATTAGCAGATACATTTTCCAGTACAATATTTATGTTCAAAATGCATTAAGAATTCTATATTACAGTTGAGCAAGTTTTTGAGAATCTCCATTCCATCGTTGGTGTTTAGAAAATGTTAAATTTTATCTTTAACAAAAGGCATTTTTCTAGATATATGGAAGACCGCCTAAACTATTCTTTTTCATATTCACTGTGGCATAAACATTTCTGGATATAAGTTTGATCCCTTTAACTACAGACTACTTAAATAGTTTATGTGATGTTCTATTATTACGAAAGAAATTAATAACACATTTTCTTAGGAATCAGTATTGTAATGTTATTATTGATGAACAATGTGGTTTTCAATCAAGAACGTTAATTTAGGTACTTACCCCCGGATTAACGCCGGTAAGTTAAGTACTTACCGGCGTTAATGCTCATTAGAACATGGTTATTCGGAAATAAATGTAATCCCTATAACTACAGACTATTCAACTATTTTATGTTTGTGTTCCAAAATTACACGAGCAATTAATAACACATTTTCTTAGTAACCTACTGGTTACATTACTATACTTAGTATTGATGATCAATGTCGTTTTCAATCAAGGACATCGGCTGATTAACTTACTGTCATTAATGTTCAATAGAACATAGTTAGGCAGAAATAAATGTGATATTTATAACTAGAAATAACTATTTTCTGCTTAACTGATTGTCCTTAATGCTCAACAGAACATGGTTATGCGGTTCATACAGTGTTAAACAGATTTCCGTAAAGTCTTCAACAAACTAGATATTGATCTACTTGCAAAACATATATCAACTTGTAATACATGTAAACACAATCTGGTTATTTAACACTACTAAACATTTTTACATTAATCATTTTTATTAGCAATGTGATTAGTAGGGTTAGTAGGCGAAAAGTCAGGATTGTAGGAGCACTCGGAATAAGGTAATGGCACAAATATCTCGGTCCGATTACCAGTCCCAGATCAAGAGTAGACAGTAAAGAAGCAGCGAATCCCTTCAAGAGTACGAAGCTGCCATACTAAAGATTTAGGCAGAGACGGGCAAACGTGCCCGGACATAGCCTACCTGTTTGTCCCATATTTGGTTGTATTTCGGGCAGAAACGGACACAAGTATTTTCTCCATATGTGTTCGCTTCTGCCCGTTTCTGCCCGTTTCTGTAAGTGAAACAGTAAGCGGAACAATCAGACGTGCTCGTTTCTGTACTTTTCTATCCGTTTCTATCTATTTCTAGACGTGCTCATTCCTGCCCGAATGTGCCCGTGCCTACCTTGTTAGTATGTCCATTTTTACCCGTATGTATCTGTTTAATATGTCCGCTTTTACCATTTTCTGCCCGTTTCAATTTTATAAAATTTTACAAAATGTATAATTTTTCAAAATGCTTTATTTGTCTAATAATGATCATATAAATACACAAGGTATGTCCTGAACGTAATGTCAGTAAGTCTATTAAAAACCGTTTATTGATTTTTTTTGTTACAAGTGTTTAAAAATCTTCAAAATAGGCTCCGTTTGCGTCGATACATCGGCTCCAGCGGAACTTCCAGCTCTCGAATATGTTGCGGTAGGCCTCCTCGGGAATGTCCTTTAATGCCGCGGTGCAAGCTGCTTTGATCCCGTCCACTGTCCCGAAATGCTTGCCTATCAGGTGTGTTTTGAGGCGTGAAAACAGGAAAAAGTCAAGGGTCTAACAAGTGCTGCATTTTCACTTGCACAAGATCAAAAACAACTCTCACAGACAGGCCCGTCTCCCCTCTCCGGATGCTCGGAGCACACTGAGCACAAAACATACAGGATAAGGAGCGCTACCTACTGCTTAATTGATGGCAACACAACTGACAGTTCTGGGAGGCACAGCACGGGCTTTTTAAAAATACTTACTTCTTTATATTTTTACTTTTAAAACTTGATACTATGTGAAATTAAGAAAAGCATCCTCCCTCAAATTAGGGAGGAACTCTTTCCTTAATTTCACATAGCATTCATGGTTTAAAAGTAAAAATTATAATTTTATTTCGGATATTTGATGTTTTCAATAATAAAATTATATTTTCACTATTAGAAAGAAAAAAAAATAAAAGAAGGAAAAATTATGAACAAGATATAACAATAGAACATTATTTACATAACAATACCATTAGATGTTATAGTATAAAGCAGTTTGTATCACTCTTAGTCAGGTTCCTTCCCTTTGACCTGTTAAGCGTGGGTGACCTATATTTTATCCACCTAAAATTTAGGTTTCGTCAAGATGGTGATACCGCGAGGTGGAAAAAATAGGGCTGTTATAACAGATAACCTCAATAACTACAGTTTCTTCTAAAGAACTGGATGTGGATGGTATAGACAGAAATTTTTACTAGAGGGAGGTTTCCGAAAAGATTGTGGTTTTACAATTTTATAGTCGGAGTCTAAGAAATCAGTAGCTACAAAGTGATCGTTACAGATACGGAAAGAATTACAATTTTCTCGATCTATTTTATATACATTTTTCCAAACATTACATGTCTCTACATCGCTATGGATTTTATAAAATGTTGCGTTTTTATATCCTTTTTCAATTATATTAAAAAATATGAATTTTTCAAGGTGGGTATTTACATGAATATTTAAGTCTACCGATACTAGAAGAAGCTGTAATTAAATTTGACATTTGAAATAGCTGACTGCTCTACACCTGACTTAATAAATCGCAACACCTAATGGATTCTATATTTTTTTTAGAATAATTAAGTATACTTACCTTTCTTTATCAGTTTTACTACAGCAGTATATAAATATTTAAAAGAAAAGCAGGCTTAGTACAAATATGAAATATTTTTAATTACATGCAAAAAAAAACTTACCTGCTATTTACATGTAGATAGTATTTTGACAATGTTAAAGTACGTCCTCACTACAAAAGTATATTTAGTTAATATATATCTAATAAAGTAATAAATACTTGGATGATGTTGCGATATTTGCTATCCAACTTTCAGCCCCGTGACACTGAGCGACGGAACGCTACTTAGCTGGGTTCCCCCCACTACCAGTTTCAACCGGTCCGATCGCGCTCCGACGTACAGTCGCTTCACAATAAAATCACTGACATTACGTTCAGGACATACCTTGTATGTACATAAGTTAAATTAATGTTTCAATTACTTTTTTTGCCTCGAAAAATGTCAATCTCTGTAACAAAAATAGAACTTGTATGGATAGTAAATTGTTATCCTTTTTTTAGTTTTTCGGGTGTATTCGAACGGACACGTCTTATTGATAAGTAGACTTATTATAAATAATTTTTCAAAGTATTATTTAAAAACTACTTACACTGAGGCGTGTCTGTCCGTACATACGTATAGTATCTTGTAGTCACAAACGGGCACATTCAGGTTCATCTGCCTAAACAAAGCAAATAATTAGTCAGAAACAGGCCCGGCTGCCTGTGTATACCTCCAAGAACGGGCAAAAATGGACAGGGGCAGCTGCCCGTTTCTTACCGTTTCTGCCTAAATTTTTCGCAGGGTGACTTCGAACGTCTCATTCGTTTAGCTTATCCTCAGGCATCAAAAGAATTTCTAGAACAAATTGGCATCCAGACTTGTATTGATGGACTACTAGACATTGAAATTCAGCAAGCTTTGCGGGTAAGGAGACACGCCACGATTACCGATGCATTCGCGCCTGAATTGGAATTTAAAGCAGCCAAAGAAGCACCAAAGGGCTACAAACCCAGAGTAAGACATGTAAGACGAGTGAATTTGATGAATGCCAGTCATTTAAGGAAACCATAGAGAAATTAATGCGAGAACTAAATGAAATGAGGCAGTCTAAGTCACCACAACAGGAATCAATTCATCATTTTTCATCAATTTTTCATTTGCCCACAGTTACAAATACTCGACAAAGATGTAAACTTCCAAAATGTAATCATTTGACATTCATACAATGCGAAAAATGTGGCGTACACTTATGTTTAAACAAAAATAACAATTGCTTTAAGTCATTTCATATCAGTGTTACATTTGTTTACTAATACGTATGTTGTTACATAATGTATCATATATGATAATATTAAAAATTAAACAAAAATAAACATTTCTGGAAGAGGCTGCTTTTTTTAAACATTTTTTTCCCATCATTAGAAGTAAAAAAAAACTTGTAGAATTTTTGGTATATTAAAAAAAATGCATGCATGGAAGGGTTAAATTAAACTAGAAAATATGTTTATTAGTCACATTTCACCAACAGAGATAAATATCAGTAGGTGGTTAAACTCTAAGTATATCATAGTAAATGCGCAATCTAACCATTCGAGACGTCACGGAGGGCGTACAAATATGTTCATAATATATTACCTATTAGTATATATATACATTTATGTCACACTTCGGGGAGCTCATTAAGCACCGTTCCCTCTTTTCGAGGACATTTTGACTCTTTGAGTACTGGTCTCGTAAAACCGATTCGTGTTCCCTGTAGATTAAGGACCTGTCAGCCATCTTTTTAAGCAAAGACAGAAACCTTTACACTTTGAGGACCTGTCACAGAAAAATGAAAGTGTTGCCTATTTTTGTTCTGTAATTGTTAGCGAAGTAAATATGTAAAATAATAAGATTGAAATAAACATTTCATGGATACAATAAAATAAAGCCGATTTCATTCAGTTCAGTTCAGTTCAGTTCAAATATTAACGTTATTTTTTGTAAATAAGATGTTGAATAAAATATTAAATAGAGTAGATCATGTAAAAAGAAATTCTCAAGATTTTTTTTTGGAAAAAAAAATTCAATTTTTTCGTATATCTATCTGTTGCTTTAACTCATTAATCAAATTCAGCTTTCTTTTTTTATTCCTTATATAAAGCCAAGTAAATAAGGAAAGAATAAATAAAAATAAATAAGTGATTGGTAAATTTTTTATTGATACTTTTTTTAAGTAAAATTGAATTATAAATCTACAAATACAAGTTTTGGGAAAATGGAGTCAAATTAAAGTCTTTAACCACGATTGTTGCTGTTATTTAACTTAATTTGCTGTGTTCATTACATGGTTGAAAATGTGTGCCATGAAGTCGGATCACAATTATTAAATGATTCAGTTACAATTAAATACAACAAAATGGATTTTGTTATATATGCATTATAATTATACGCTGGAGAGTATAATTATAATTGAGAGGTGTAAATGCAAAACTCACATTATCCACTTTTTAAAATTTTCAGGAAAAAGGAATAACTGATTTCTCACTTTTCAAGTGACGACGCTCTGAAATTTTTTTGGTAGTTGTATTAGAACTGTACATTTGCTTCTCAATTGCTCAAATGACAGCACAACAATATTTGACTCCAAGAAAGTGAATTCAAATTTGGATAATGCGAGTTTTGATACAACTTTTTGGATAATGGTCGTTTTGCTCCAAATTATTCTACATAATATTAGTTTTTACACTAAAATTCATGAAGTTAAGCTAAGAAAAGGAACTTGGAAACAAACTCAATGGTACATCAAAAAATTTTTATGCAATATTACCATATTGCATAAAATTTTGAATGAATTTTTAAACACTTAGAATACGATTTTATTATCATCATTTATTATCATATTATCAGCGCCATGGCAAATAATAATAATAGCCACTCCTTCCCGCACAGGTGCCTGAGAGGACCTAAGGGGTTACTCTTCGGAGTAATTATAGGGTGAGTATTATTATTATTATTATTATTATTGACTGATGAAGTGAAATATTTTTATAATGAACCTAAAATTGCAAAGTACAAAAAAATGTTGACAGTAAAAAGTTATTACAATATATAGAGAATATTTATTTTTGCCAAAATATCTCACATTTTGTCACGACAAACTGTTCTATGCCCACATTATACCCAACGTGATGATCATTGATCAGACTTTGGATATAAAACTCGAAATCAGGAAAGAATGCCGTTACGTCACAAATTTATTTGTAATCTACGTACTGTATTCATATATTTCTTGTCTTATCAATAACAAAACGAGACAGACAGCACAAGTGAGTCAATTATATGTGACTGTTTATAGCTTCGACTAACTTTGTTTACCTCTTTGGTAGAAAAATAAAGAGAGCGATAGAGTTCGTTCGTCCAGGACACTAACACGTGAAGAATTGGAATGCTATGACTAGGTAGTCCACTGTAATTAGATGTTTTATGGTTTCATTTATGATTGTTAGAGGGCAACATCGGCACTCGTATGTCATGTGTTTGTGCACGTCAACTGTCTGCTGTCATATTTTGATTTGTTTGATTTTTAGCATTACCGTTTGTCACAGCCGTTTTCCATACTTTATTGATTTTTGCGTTTGAAAAATTGTTCTTGTATGAACTAAAGATAGTCAGTATTCAAAACAAGAGGTATGTATGAAACTGTTTTGCATTTAAATAATTCATACACACTCCTTTTTCTGGACACCATCAGAGTTTTATTTTGTCGTGATTTTCTGAGTTACTTAAAAATCGAGGATAGCCGTTTACTTCCCAGCCTGAAACTTTAGTGTTGTCTCTAATAATTTTTTTAACAAGAAGAAATAATGGATCTTTGCTATCACTGGAAGCTGTACATGAAGTAAGTTATTATAGGTGATGCAGTAATGTTTAATCTGTCCAACTTTTAATAATGTTGTAGCGTGTTGCCAAAGAGCCGCGTGACAAAGTTGCTGAATACTCTTTTATCTGGAGGCAATATTATCAAAGCCATCAACACGTGGGCTGTCCCAGTGCTGACATACTCTTTCGGAATCGTCAAGTGGTCCGTTACTGATCTTGATGAGCTCGACCGACTTACCAGGCGGCTCCTAACTAAGTTCAGGCACTTACACACTAACTCTTCCGTAATCAGACTCTACCTGCCGCGAAGACGAGGTGGGAGAGGTCTATTGAACATCAAAAATCAGTGCCTTAATCAAGAAGCTTCCTTAAGAAGAAAACTGCTAACGAACAGGGACCCGCTAATAACAGCAGTAGCAAGAGAGGACGCTGGTTACACGCCTTTGAGCCTCGGATGTGAACTTATCGCGGTCGACGTAGCAACAGAAGAGGAGCTCCGGACCCAGTGGATGGAACATGGTTTGCAGGGCCGTTTTCCAAAAATGCTACAGCCAGACCACATCGACAAAGAAAATTCATTAAAATGGCTTACCGACGGCTATCTGTACCCCGAGACCGAAGGCTTCTTGACTGCCATTCAGGACAGGGTTATAAAAACAAGAAATTATCAGAAGAATATTCTGAGAGACGACGTCGAAGACCTATGCAGAAAATGTGGATCTGCAGGCGAAACTATAGAACACATAATAGGAGGGTGTCCCGCGCTATCAGAGTCAGCATATCTCGGCAGGCACAACCAACTTGCGAAGATAGTTCACCAAGAACTGGCGCTCAAGTATGGCCTGTTAGCGACGGCTCCGCCATACTACAAATATGTCCCGGAAGCTGTGCTGGAATCGGAAGTTGCTGTGATGTACTGGGATAGGCTAATCATCACCGATCGAACAGTGGACTTCAACCGACCAGATATTGTGCTGATCAACAAGGAACAACGAAGAGGGATCATCATAGACATCGCTGTGCCACTTACCCACAACATTCAGAAGACTGAACGGGAGAAGATCGCGAAATACGAAAATTTGTCAATCGAGCTGAAGCGCCTATGGAAACTGGAGAAAGTGGAGACGTACGCCCTAGTAATATCGGCAGAGGGAGTGATGACGACGAGATTCGCCAAGAACATCGCGGCATTAGGACTATCTTTTAATGTCATTAGAAATGGCCAGAAGGCAATATTGTTACAAACTTGCCACATTGTAAGAAATTTTTTGGGATAGGATGAATTTCCTCCCTCGCCTGAGCCTAATTTCTGCTGGCGGCGGGGATGAGATATCAAGCCATCACTGTCTGCAGCAGGAATGGGTGAATGTTTCCCAGCGTTTACGCTGAGAAGTGTGACTATAAAGTCGGCGAAATAATAATAATCATCATAATCATTGATGACGTTGATGACAAGACATTGATGACAAATCATAATAATAATAATAAATCACAATAAATCATTGATGATTGAATAAATGATTGACGACGACGACGACGACGACGACGACGACGACGACGACGACGACGACGACGACGACGACGACGACGACGACGACGACGACGACGACGACGACGACGACGACGACGACGACGACGACGACGACGACGACGACGACGACGACGACGACGACGACGACGACGACGACGACGACGACGACGACGACGACGACGACGACGACGACGACGACGACGACGACGACGACGACGACGACGACGACGACGACGACGACGACGACGACGACGACGACGACGACGACGACGACGACGACGACGACGACGACGACGACGACGACGACGACGACGACGACGACGACGACGACGACGACGACGACGACGACGACGACGACGACGACGACGACGACGACGACGACGACGACGACGACGACGACGACGACGACGACGACGACGACGACGACGACGACGACGACGACGACGACGACGACGACGACGACGACGACGACGACGACGACGACGACGACGACGACGACGACGACGACGACGACGACGACGACGACGACGACGACGACGACGACGACGACGACGACGACGACGACGACGACGACGACGACGACGACGACGACGACGACGACGACGACGACGACGACGACGACGACGACGACGACGACGACGACGACGACGACGACGACGACGACGACGACGACGACGACGACGACGACGACGACGACGACGACGACGACGACGACGACGACGACGACGACGACGACGACGACGACGACGACGACGACGACGACGACGACGACGACGACGACGACGACGACGACGACGACGACGACGACGACGACGACGACGACGACGACGACGACGACGACGACGACGACGACGACGACGACGACGACGACGACGACGACGACGACGACGACGACGACGACGACGACGACGACGACGACGACGACGACGACGACGACGACGACGACGACGACGACGACGACGACGACGACGACGACGACGACGACGACGACGACGACGACGACGACGACGACGACGACGACGACGACGACGACGACGACGACGACGACGACGACGACGACGACGACGACGACGACGACGACGACGACGACGACGACGACGACGACGACGACGACGACGACGACGACGACGACGACGACGACGACGACGACGACGACGACGACGACGACGACGACGACGACGACGACGACGACGACGACGATGACGATGATTACAGGAAGTCAAAGAGAAATCGGCCAGATCCTATACCAACAAAGAGGAGTTCCAAAATCTACCAGAAGTACGTGCGGAAGAATAAATCCACCCACAGCAAAGACGTATCTCCCGAACGTCATCATCGTCCAAATCAGAGGGAAGAATTAGTGATGTACCGGGTGGGCAAATTTCGATGTTTTTATAGGGTATCTCGGTAACTGTAAGGGCTATGGAAAAATGAACCCACCTTTCCCGACCTCTTTTTCGAGATAAATTCATTGGTGAAAACCAGAATTTGCTATATCTTTTCGTTTTCGAGTTGTAAACGAAAATTGATTTTTTTTGAGTTTTCGATTGGTGTCGATAACTCGGTTGTTTGTAAAATTAGAAGAAATCTGTTTGCACGTTCTACAGGCACTTTTTTAAGTAGAATAGGATTTCCTTAACAGATTTTTTATATCTTGTGTAGTTTTCGAGTTATGGCATAAACTTCTATTTTTTTAAATGGAAACCATAGTTGGCTATGATTTAGCTAAAAAGAGGATTTTTTTCTCTTTACAACGATATATAGTTTGTGGGGTCTATGATGAGTGTTTATGCGGAAACAGTTAAAAATTTTAATTTTTTGTATAGGTATACTTACTTTGTTTTTTCTTTGCAGGAAGAGTAAGTTTCTATAGTAACACATTGTTACAACAATGTTTTAATAATAATAACTGTTGCTATGGAAATTTACTCCTGCGAAAAGTAACATAAATACATAGTAACAGTCGTATATAATGAATGGTATATTAAACTTAAATAACTAATTATGACATATTAGTGACTAATTAATAATTAATTATAACATATTCATAACAAGAAAGTTTAACACACTTAACAATCAAATTTGTAACAAATAATGTATGTAAAAAATACGATACAATATATTTTACAAAAACAAAACTAGACAGATTAAAAAAAAATACGAGCATGATTATTTACCTAAAGTTTTCAAATTGTCGTCCGTTGGTTTGCGATGCACAGTTCACATCGCTTTGAAACACTTTTTGTTGCATTATAGATGTGAATATTTGAAACGGAATTCAGACAGTCTATAAGATTTTCTCTCAGTTGAACCAGTGTATTATTTATCTTTTTGTATAAATTGTCTTTAATGGTTCCCAAAAAAAGAAATCTAACGGTGAGAGATCTGGCGACCGAGGAGGCCACTTTACTGGCCCATTGTTCCCTATCCATTTCTCCCCAAAATTAGTATTTAATAATTCCGAGATTAAATTAGTATTATGGTGTGGTGCCCCGTCTTGTTGAAAAAATACATGTCGTCTTTCGTTAAGTGGCAAGTTGTCTAAAAATTCTTCTACTATGTGGTAGTTTATCATATTGTAATACCGTTGACCATTTAAATTGTCATCATAAAGTTGGTAAGCTAAAATGCGGTTATTATATAGGGCACACCATACACTAAAACCGAAACGTCCTTGATTTTGAACATCAACAGTATGATGAGGATTATCTTCAGACCAATAATGTTTGTTGTGTCGGTTGAAAATTCCGGCACTACTTACGTAACTTTCATCTGTCCAAATGATATTTTTAAAAAATAATTGGTCTTGCTCAATTTGTTGTAGGTACCAATTGCAGAAATCCAGTCGGCGTTCAGGATCAGTTGGAAGGAGCTGTTGTTGTTTCCTTATTGTATAAGGTCTAAATTTGTGTTTTTTTAAAACTGAAAGTGCTCTTCGTCGCGATATACCAGACTCTGCTTCAATTTGCCTACTTGAAATTGAAGGATTTACGACTACCATACCAACAACATTTATGGCAACATCCTCAGCATCTTGAATACGATAATTTTTTGGTCTTGGTTTATTAAATCCTCCGTATTCAACGAGGTTTCTTTTTTAGTCTACCAAAGATGGACATATTAGGTTGTCTCCTTTCAGGGTAGCGATTAAAATATGCTTCCGATGCAGCTTCAGAATTATATCCATTTTGAATAAAACACTCTAGCATATTAAACTTTTCGTAATTTTGATACGCCATCGCGCCTTGTCAATTTCTTTAATCGAAACTTTAAAACTATAATGCAAGCAAAAACCAAACATGAACAATTAATCAAACAGTAATGTGTAACTGTGTATTTACATCCCAATATCCAACTGTTCTGTTTTCAAAATGACAGGCGCCTACTGTGCAAAATCATTGAAATTACTATACTGTCCTTTATTAGAAAACATATGTTTTTAACTGTTTCCGCATAAACACTCATCATAGACCCCACAAACTATATATCGTTGTAAAGAGAAAAATCCTCTTTTTAGCTAAATCATAGCCAACTATGGTTTCCATTTAAAAAAATAGAAGTTTATGCCATAACTCGAAAACTACACAAGATATAAAAAATCTGTTAAGGAAATCCTATTCTACTTAAAAAAGTGCCTGTAGAACGTGCAAACAGATTTCTTCTAATTTTACAAACAACCGAGTTATCGACACCAATCGAAAACTCAAAAAAATCAATTTTCGTTTACAACTCGAAAACGAAAAGATATAGCAAATTCTGGTTTTCACCAATGAATTTATCTCGAAAAAAGAGGTCGGGAAAGGTGGGTTCATTTTTCCATAGCCCTTACAGTTACCGAGATACCCTATAAAAA
Source organism: Aromia moschata (assembly GCA_029963805.1). NCBI lineage: Eukaryota > Metazoa > Arthropoda > Insecta > Coleoptera > Cerambycidae > Aromia > Aromia moschata. The sequence continues at coordinate 123,835 of JAPWTK010000614.1, forward strand.
CATCGAAATTTGCCCACCCGGTACACCTACCGAGATGCCAGCATGAAGAACAACGAGAACGATTTCTACAACTAGTGACCCTTTATGAGCTCATGAATCCACTAAATAGTCCCAGAATACCTACACTCAGGAATGTCAATAAAGCGCGTGACATAATATCCAGTGCCAACAGTATTTTGCAACAATATTTGGATGGCACAAATGATCTACAAAAGTCACATTTGGGTGTGTATTGTGCATCAGCACTCATCCTTGAATTAAATGGTCAGCAAGTATATACCCCAAACCCCAACCGAAAGAACATGGACAGTGACACCCCAATGTGAAAGAAGAAGCTTGAGAAGAACATCGACGAGTATAGAGCTGACGCTGATGTCCTCAGTGAATTTCTAGCAGGAAACAACTCTCGAAAGGTCATGGCTAAAAGACAAGCCATAGCTAGAAAGGCGCAGATTAGATCTGAATAATGCAGACCATCGGCAACAACTATTGAACCGCAAAGATCTTCTGAGACAAAAGGCGAAAGCGAAGGGTGCCAGGCTACGTAGATACAACAAGCTGACAAAAAGAAAACAACAGAATGCTGCGTTCGAGAACAACCCAAAGCAGTTTTTGAGGAGTTTGGAGAAGTAGGGTGAAGAACAACCTGCAGAAATCGATTCAGTGCGATTCACAACATACTGGAATTCTATTTGGAGTGACGCCGACATATACAACGAGAACGCGCCATGGATTGAGGAAATTGAAGCACACAACGAAGATCTCAACCAAATGGCTGTCGAAATTATTACAGAAGAGGGCGTAACCTCGGCAATCAAGAGGACCCAGAACTGGAAAGCACCAGGCCCCGATGGGATACACAATTTCTGGCTGAAGCACCTACCTGCATTTCATGGTATTCTGGCAAAGTGTTTCACGGAGGCGATCAACGATCCGCACGTCGTACCTGATTTCCTGATGACAGGCAACACGTTCATGCTTTTAAAAAGGATGATGCTGCACAACCGAAGAACTAGTGATCCATCACGTGTCTGTCCACAAGATATAAGCTGTTCAAGTCTGTCATAAATGAAGAAATCTATAGATTCGTCACTGCTTGGAAAACAACATATTTGAGGAAGTATAAAAGGGATGCATCAGATGCGCAGCGGGGTGTAAACATCAACTGACAATTGACGCTGTGGTATTGAATCAAGCTCAAGTAAGAAGAAGAAACCTGCATATGTGTTACATCGACTACAGCAAAGCGTTCGACTCGGTACCTCACGACTAGCTCCTTAAAGTCCTGGAAATTTATAACGTCTGCCCTCGGATAAGAGCTCTTCTCCAACATCTTATGCAGTCATGGAAAACAAACATTTGGGTCTCTGGAGGAAACACAGTTCAAGTTGAGATCAAGAAGGGAATCTTCCAAGGTTATTCACTCTCGCCGGTTTGGTTCTGTTTGGCACTCAATCCATTATCTACACTACTCAATAAAACAACAGCTGGGTACAAGATCAACATGAGAAGAAGAGCAACACTCACTCTCCTGCTCTACATGAACGATCTGAAACTATTCAGTGGGTCCAAGGCAAATCTCCAGGCGCTCATTAGAACTACTAGGACCTTCAGCGACGATATCAAAATTTCCCTTTGGCCTGAATAAGTGCGCCACATTGAGTATTGTGAAGGGAGCGCGCACCGCATAACAATCCAGAGGTATTTGCCGAAATCCATCAACTACCACCGGAAGAGCAATACCGTTACTTGGGAGTGTGTCAAGATTTCAGGATCAACCACACACAACTGAATAAAGAATTCTAAGAGAAATACAAGAGCCGCGTGACAAAGTTGCTGAATACGCTTTTATCTGGAGGCAATCTTACCAAAGCCATCAACTCGTGGGCGGTCCCAGTGCTATAATCATAGACATACTCTTTCGGAATCGTCGAGTGGTCCTTTACTGATCTTGATGAGCTCGACCGACTTACCAGTCGGCTCCTAACTAAGTTCAGGCACTTACACACTAACTCTTCCGTAATAAGACTCTACCTTTCTCGAAGACGAGGTGGCAGAGGTCTATTGAACATCAAAAATCAGTGTCTTAATCAAGAACTTATTTTGACACCAAAAGACAAGGAGATAAATACTAGGGATAACACAACAGCGAATCCCTTCGCAAGAAGAGACTCAATACCAAGATGGCCACCAGGCATAAGCAAAGCTAACCCTGAGACACTAGAGGAAAAAAGCAAATAAATCCGAAAACAGCGAGAAAGACAAAGAGGAAAGGGAGGATGAAATATTTGTAATGGGAGACCAAAATAAACAACCTTTCCAGGAAGCTAAAAATAAAAAAAGGCGAAGAAGTAGCGAGGAGAAACTTGAGAAGAAGATAACGCAGCTAAATACAATAATAGAGAAGGTCGGAATCCAAATGCTAGAACTGGGAAGGAGGGTGGCATTAAATCCAAACACTAAAGTGGAAATCAAGAAGGGGAGTATGGAAACCAAGAAGATGGTAGAAGTATTACAACAAAAAAAGGTAATATGATAAGGAGGAGATAGAAGAAATCAGGCTAAAAAGAATAAATGATATACCGAAGATTACGGAGCATAAAGATGCTGCGACCCAAGATGATCCAGAATCTAAAACAGAAGAGTACACACAGATGAAGGAAGAGATAACAAGACTAAGAGAAGAAATAAACAAACTAAAAAAAGAAAATGACCAGAAGACCACCTGACAAAAATTAAGAATTATCAAGACATGATGGAAACAATGGAATATGAATGGCCAGAGAGCTTTTACAAATCAGCGTACCTAGCCAAAGACGACACAAAAAACGCCGGAAGAGAGTCAGACCCGGCCATCCTTATAGAGGACACAGGGCAGGGGGACCACAATGAAAATATAAGGGAAGACCCTGATGGACAGATACCCTGAAATTGGTGAAATGGACGGCAAAAATCTCGGAACTAGTGCACACTATAAAGTTGGATAGAGGAGGAAGATGGAGCGAAAGGATAATTTTAAGCGGGGATTTCAACGCCAAATCTCCGGCATGGGGATACTACTGCAGACGCGAGGGGTGAGGCATTGGCATCACTGCTGGCGTCATATAATATGACGGCACTAAACGAAGAGGGGGTATTAACATTCGTAAGACGGGGGACAGGCTCAACAATAGACGTCACGGCAGTAACAGATAACCTAATAGGGGCAGTGGACGGTTGGAAAGTGCTGGAGGAGGAATCCCTCAGCCCCCATCGATACCTACTCTCCGGGATAAACACATGTGTAACCAGACAGACAGAGCAATGGGCGTATGGACCAGTAAACGCACGAAGGCTGGGAGAAGAGCTCAGGCGCGAAATTGAGCTAGAGGCTGAGACATCCCCTAAAAAACTAATTCAAATGATGACCAGAGCTTATCACCGAACAACCGGAAAGGTACGGACAAAAGACGGGAAAGTGCCATATTGGTGGAACGATGAAATCGCAGAGCTGAGAAATACAGCGAAATTGAGCAGAAGGGAGCTTACGAAAATCAGGACCCGGACAGAAGCGGAGGCCACAATAAACAACGCAGCATAAAAATACAAAAACGACAAAAAACATTTGAGACGGGCGATTGACAGATCCAAGAAATAAAGTTGGGCAGAGCTCTTGAAGAAATTGGACGAAGACGTCTTCGGAGACGGGTGCAAAATAGTAAAAAAATATGGGTGTCGAACGACCCCAACTCTCGCTCAGCCAAGAACAAAAGGAAGCCCAGATCAGAAAGCTTTTCCCAGAAGTCGAGGAAGGGAAATGGCAGAGGGCAAGAACGGAAGGAGATATACCTCCTTTCACGGAAAAAGAGCTAAGAGAGGCATCCAGAAAATTAAAAAACAAGAAAGTTCAGGGAATAGACGGACTACCAGCAGAAGTCATTAAGGTAGCGGTAGACAGCAAGATGAACTATGTGCTAGGAGTTATGAACCAGCTACTAGTGGGTGGGTGTTTTCCGGAATGGAAGTTGGCACGGGTAGTACTCATTGAGAAGGTAAAAAAAGACCCGACGCAGGAATCATATAGACCGCTGTGCTTACTAAATGCTGTGGGGAAATTATATGAGATATTAGTGAAAACACGAGTATAAGACGAAGTGGAAAAAAACGGAGGGTTGTCTGATATGCAGCATGGCTTCAGGAAGGGGCGGAGCATCATAAAAGCCGTAGAGGAAGTGATTCAAACGGCAAGGACAGCGCATAGGCAAGTACCAGAGGAATGGTGCGCGGTCGCAATGTTAGACATAAAAAACGCCTTTAATTCAGCGGACTGGGGAAGGATTATTCAGGCATTGGAAACAAAGGGCATGCCGGCTTATTTAAACATTATAAAAGATTACCTAACGGACAGACGGATCACGATGGACAAAACGATCTCGAGGAAAATATACATTGGAGTACCTCAGGGATCGTTGCTTGGTCCTCTTTTATGGAATGTGATGTATGATGGTGTGTTGTGAATAAAGTCAAGATTGTTGCATATGCAGACGACATTGCTGTCGTAGGGACAGATAGGAAGAACGAGGCGCTGGCGGAAAAAAATGGACCTCGCAATAAGGGAAATAAGAGGATGGCTAGAAGAAAATAAATTAAAACTGGCAACTGAAAAAACGGAGGCGATTCTGCTAAGGTTCGGAAGAAAATATAGGATAGAATAGGTAAAGGTGGGAGACACGGAAATCCGTATGGCGAAAGAGGTAATGTACTTTGGGTTCACCCTAGACTCCACGATGACAATGAGACCACATATCAGGGGGCGGCGGCGAGAGCTGAAAATGCACTAAGAGGGCTCAGCAGGCTTATGCCAAACATTGGAAGACCGGAAGAAGAAAAAGGAGAGTACTCAGCGCGGCGATGCACTCGATCATGCTTTATGGCGCCCCAACATGGGCAGAAGCAACGCGCATCCAAGCTTATAGAGACGCACTGCAAAAGGTGCAGCGAAAGCTCGCCCTCAGAATAACAAGAAGGTACATAACAGTATTATACGAGGCTGCTATGGTACTGTCTTCAGTAATCCTAATCCACCTAATGGCACAGGAAAGAAAAACACGTGGTATAGACAGATTACAGAAAGGCAAGGAAGGAAAACATGAAGGAAGAAACGTTGGACAGATGGCAAGAGGAATGGGCAGGAAGCACCAAAGGGGAATGGACCAGAAAGTTAATACCAGACTTAAGACCGTGGGTAACAAGAAAGCACGGGAGAACAACATACCATCTGAGACAGGCGCCCAGCGGACACGGCTGTTTCAAGAAGTACACCCACATAATTAAAAAAAAGCAGGGACGGCATATGCAGACACTGCGTAGGAGAGGATGCCCTGGAGGATACACCTGAACACACGCTGTTTAAATGCCAAAGATGGGAGCAACATAGGACAGAAATTAACAGGAACGTGGGAAGGGAAATAACAGTAGAAAACCTTATACCCACAATGCTATTGAGCAAAGAAAAGTGGGAAGCGATCAGTGAAGGCATAGATGAGATAATGAGGAACAAAGAACGAGAAAAAACGAAATGCCTTTTTTTTCATCTTAATTTGTTAACATTTGCAATTTTGTATGTGCTGTAAAACCGTTGAAATACATTTTTCTAGGCGTCATTCCGAATCCAATGAGCTATCGCTCATATTTTTAGGAGCTTTATCAAGAATTAACACCGATTTGAACTTGTGAAACAGATTACCTTGTATAATATCCCCAATTACATTTAATAATGCTATTGTTGTACTATAATGTTTACGAAAACCAGATTGTAGACAGGATATTATCTTATTATCAGAGTTGGATAATCGGTGCCGCGCGCTAGTGGCTTTTTTTGCGATAATTTTTGTTCGTTGTAAATGTTATACTTGAACGAAAATTTAAAACACTTACCCTCTTAAACATCATTAACTTGAGGGAGTCGTCGCTGCATTGGAATTATGGAGTATACGATATGTATGCGGCACCGATTATCCAACTCTACTTATTATATTCTACATAATCCTTTTGCTTAAAATTAACAATCTTCTCTAACAATTTGATATGGACTTCAGCTGGAGTATTGATATTATAGACTCAAAAAGCGGCAATCAGAGTCGTGACACTTGCTTTGCCCGGAAAGTAGTCCTATGTTACGACTTTTATTTATTTTACTAGCTCTATTCTCAGGGCGTACTGTACCTCAGATTAGTGGATAATAAATTGTATTAAATTGTTGTTAACAAAGAGCAAAATATCAATATATATTTTCGTTTTTTGGGATTAGGAAAACTAAAACACAGCGTTTCAAACACCAATAGACCCAATTTAATCATATAAAACAGTCCGGTACAGTGATGAACGTAGGTGTAATTCGGGCTTAACACCGATACGAAATTCTCAAAACTAAATATATAACCTTAAAAGAAAAAGAAAACCACAAAATATACCAAAATACTCTCCGCAGGTAGCTACCGTTGGTTAACATTTGCGTACTAAAATCTTCTAGGTGTTAAAGGGCCATAAAAGTAATGAATTAATAATAATAATAATAATATAATTTATTTACCAATTACTACATTTAGATTTACATTAAAATTTACATTAGAAATAAAACATAGGTAAATAAATAAGAATCCCATTTAAGGTGAGACCTTGATTATGGGTAGGACATAATTGATATACTTGTTATAATTTAATTTATACACAGATAAAATCTAAAATATACAAAACACCATACATTTAAAATAATATTATATAACAAATACAATAACTTAATAACTATAATAAAATCAAAATATTTATTTCAGGATCGGTGAGTACAGACATTAGCTATTATGTGCAATATTTATAGGTTTATAAAAATTAAGAAAGTATGTTCTATTACTATAAAATATATATATGTAAATACGTATATATATTATGTAAGTACAAATATAAGTGGTACAGTGGATACAGGTAGGTAATAACTTTAGTAACACTTTTTTTAGGAGCATTTTTTTTTTAAATAATGTTATTGTCATTTTCTTATACATTTTGCTTGTGTGTATTAGTTATATTATATTCTTTGTTATTATTATCTATTTTATCGTTACTTTGTTTAATTTTTATTTTTCATTATTTTTTTTTTTTTTTTAGTTATTTTTCAGGTCGATTAGCTCGTGTATATCTGACCTAGGTTTCTCTATCACCCATTTCTTAATTTTTTTTTTAAATAAGTTTCCATTATTTATAAATTTAAACTCTGTTGGAATTTTATTGTAAATTTTAGGGCTTAGGTAGATAAATGAGCGCTGTAGTATTGTTTTTTCAGCTTTAGGAACTTTTGATGTTACATTACACTTATACCGGGTATCATAATGATGGTCAATAGTTTCAAGTTCCTGTTTATTTTGTTGTTGTCTCACTAGCATGGAATAGCAATAGAGTTGTCTTATATCAAATAGTCTACTCTCTATAAATAAGAGGTTAGTTGGGTAAGTATAACTTTTTTGATATAGTATTTTTATTATATATTTTTGTATTATTTCTAGGCTTCGCATGTGGTTATTTGTAGCTCCTCCCCAGGCAATAATTCCATATGATATATGGGGTTCCACTAATGCATAATATAGTATGTTTAGGTGTTCTATGGTAAGTATATTTGTTAAATATTTAAATTTATGAAGTAAACTTCTAAGTTTTTTTACTATATTATTAATTTGAATGTCCCATTTTAAATGGGAGTCTAAATAAATTCCTAAATATTTTATATTTGTAACACCTTTAATTTGATTTTGTGTATTATGTACCTTTACAATTAATGTTTCGAAACTTGGTAGTTTATTCTTGTAAGACGTGAAGGAAACAAAAAAGGTTTTGCTGAAATTTATAGTCAATAATCTGTTATTAAACCATTTAATTATATTGCTAAAGTCACGTTCGGCCTTTAGCTTTACATTTTCCCAGGTGTCAGCACTATAAACTATTGTTGTGTCATCAGCAAAACTTATTATGTGTCCCTCGGTCTTTATTTTAAAGAGATCGTTTAGGAATATATTAAAAAGGATTGGTCCCAAAACTGTGCCTTGGGGTACTCCGTACTCTACTATCTTAAAATCACTAGAAGTGTCATCTATTTTAACACATTGTTTTCTGTTGGTTAAGTAGCTACGTAATAGTTTATGCGGAGTACCCCTTATACCTATCCTTTCGCAAATCTCTAGAAGCTGGCAGTGACTAACTGTGTCAAAGGCTTTCTTCAAATCTACAAAAATACAAAGAGTAGGTATTCTATTGTCTAATGATTTATAGAGAGATTTAGTTAGTTCTAATATTGCATCTTGTGTGGATTTGTGCTCTCTAAAACCGTATTGTTGACTTGAAATTATGTTATATCTATTTAAGAAACTTAATATTCTCTTTTTTAGGACTTTCTCGAAAATTTTTGATAGGCTCGAAAGAAGTGAGATTGGCCTATAGTTTGACACATCCAGTTTGTCACCAGCTTTATACAGGGGTTTAATCACTGCCACTTTAAGTACCTCTGGAAAAAATGCCACTTTGAAAAGACCAATTTATTAAATATACTAGCGGTTTAGAGATTTCATGTGCTACAAGTTTTAAAGTTTCGGATTTGATGTTATCGATTCCAGGTGATTTTTTGTTTTTTAAGGTATTTATTACTTCTATTATCTCTGTTTCGCTCGTATCCGATAAAAACATGGAATTGTTTAATGACGCATTTTGAATTTTTTCTGTTAAATGTCTTTTTTATTTTGTCAGCTAAGTTTTTGCCAATGTTTGTGAAAAATTTTATAAATTCATGGGAGATTTCATTAATATTAGATGTAACCTGCCCACTCGAGGTTAATATTTCTGTTATTACGTGTGATTTCAGTTTATTCCCTGTAATGTCTTTGACACAGTTCCACAATTGAGCTGAATTGTTTTCATTATTTTTTATTCTTGTTTGATAATAATTTTTTTTTTGTAAGTTTAATTAGATCATTCAGTTTATTCCTGTATTTTTTGTATATAGCTTTATTTTCCTCTGTTTGATTTCTTTGTATTTTCTTAAATAATTCATATTTTGTGTGGATGCTTTTTTAATAAACCCTGTGTGATCCACTCTTTTTTCCTTAGGTTATTTTTTATTTTTACTTTGGATGTACATGTATCGATGTGTGTCTTTAGTTTATTTATAAATAATTCAGTAGCTGTGTTAATATCATTGCATGCAAAAATATCATCCCAATTTTCATTTTGTACGTTTACTTTAAATTTTTCTTTATTGATGTAATATTTGTATTGTATTTTATTTTTTTGTCTAGTGGTTAATTGCAATAACTATCCGTAGACTGCGATGTAAAATATCAATATTATAAAATATTTTAACGTGGAATAAATTTGTGTCGGAATTACACACTCACGTGACCGGAACAGTTGTTGTAATAAAAAAAGGTATATCGGTAGTTCGGGTTCAACCCTCTGCAAGGGGACGTACAGCAAGCATTGCACTGGATTCCTACTTCGGAGACGTAGGACTCAACCCCTGTCTTCGAAGGTTCGAACCAAGTACTCGAAACTTGGCACAGTAGATCCACACTATGGGGCTCGTTGTTGTAAACAACGAAGGCACTCTAAGTGGCCAGAACTTAACCCAAAACTACGTGTTTATTGTATATTAGTTATTGTAATAAAACATATGAAAACTAAGTACATCACTCTGAGGGCACGACACTTCTCCACAAACACTCAGTCCAGTAATATCAGGGGGTAACATTCTCACTGTAGAATTCTGGTAACCTCAGAATTACTTTCACAACGTACAAATAGGTCCGATGTTGGAAGACAGTAATCCTCTAAAAATTAATTCCACGAAATAAAACTTCAGCCACATGGTGGGGTATTCAAAAAAAAGAATATGGAAATGGCGTCCTTACCTGTAACTTATTTTATATCCTACAGAAATGTATCTTGAAACTCGACTCACTCAAATGAAAACATATGCTTCAACTCAGCCGAGATTCAATTAACGGGTCGAACGTTTAAATCCCAATTAATGGACGCAAAAAAATGCAATTATACGACTCGACACTTGTATCAGCTACAGGGAAAAATCAGTAATGGCCGTCTTCCGGCCGAAAATTGGAAAGGACCACCACGGAATATCGAGACAGCCAGAAGGCGCGCGCTTGCGAACCTACGAAGCACGGAACAACAGCGCCATCGCGCGGAACTAATAAGATATTAAATATCGGTAAGTAGTCAATGCCAGATACTCTACAGCAGTGCAAAATGAACACGTAACAAATTTTGGTAAGTCGATTTTAAGAGGTTAAAGATAAGGTAAAATATTTATAGGTCTTAGGTCCTTTAATTCGGTAGGTGGGTGAGCTAATTTTGAGAACTGGCACAATTAATGCAGTTTTCCGGTCGGGAAAAACTCCATGTGTTAAAGAAAAATTTATTATATCTAACTGCATCAATACCACAAGGTAACACTAAGTTCAGCCTTTTTAAATTAATTTGGTCAACCCCATATATTTTCGATGTTATGGTTTTTAATGCACTATATATTTCACTGTTTCCTACTTCTCTAAAATTAAACGTAACGTTTTCATTTATTTTGTGTTCTTCGTAGAAGTTTAACTAAGTACCATTGATATTGCTTTTACCAGTCACCTTAATATAGTAATTGTTTAAGGCCTCAGTGTTTTGAAGTTCGATGGGCAATTGTTTGTGTTCTGTACTCACTTCGCAACTACGTAACTGGTTCCAAATATTCGAATTCTTATCATGTCGATGTGCGATATATTCAAAATACGCATTTTTCTCGCGTTTAATAGCTAGATTGACATAATTCCGTAAATCGATATAATATGCTTTATGCTCTGGTGTCTTTGTTCTTAAATATATTTTATCAGCTGTATTTTTAAATTGAATAATAATTCTAATATTATAAGAAATATAAAGAGCTCTGTAACGTTTAAGATTAATGTTGATTGGAGCATGCAAATCAAACAGCGATAACATAAATGTATTTAGTAGATCAAGTTTATTATTAATATTGTCTGCTCTGTTTATTAAATTTCAGTCTACTCTTGATGTCTATACTAAAGCTGTTAAAATTCCTACACTGAAATTCCTTGATTGTTTTACTTCTTACTTAAAATCTGTATAAACCAATAAATGATTAGTGATGTTACATAAATCCACAGTATCGCATTCATTTAAACACAATTCTTTGCTAGCACATAATTATCAGATATATTAGAATTCTAGTTGGACTACAAACATGTTGCTTTAAACCAAAGCCAGAAATAAAATTTTAATTCAATTTAATATGAAGATCACCTGTAAACACAATATAATCAACTTGGAGACACAATACTTCTAAGATATCACTTACGTTTCTCATCTGAGCTACATTTATTGTAGGAACTTTATAAACCACATCAACGCCCAATTTTGTTTTATTTACATTTACTATAACCCTCAACATTAGGCTCTGCATGTTCTTTTCTGAAAAATATCCTATGATCATAAAATATTTTTATGTAGATTCCCACTCCTCCACCACGAGTCAGTCTATCTCGTAGGTACAAAATAATAGTTTTTTCAGTTCACATTTACATCATAAGAGACGACACACTAGGTAGCATGATTCGTAATAGTAGTATCTATACAACCCACCTCCATGATTAAATATTTCAATTTCATGAATGAATATCAATTTTTATTTTCACTTTACGCAGCAAAAAAAAATTAGGCGACACATTTACTTATTTGAATTAATTAAACAAGACGAAAATTACTTATCGCTTAAATTTTTACAAACGCGGACTGACAAAATGAAGATAATGCATAAAGCATGATTGCTTAGAGGCAATCATGCTTTTGCATGTACTATGTACTATGCATATAAAATAATACGGAAGTATTACAGCACTGATAGTTATCAGTGCTGTATACTTTTTTTACATAGTGTGAGGCATTCCAAATTCCAGATTTTTACTCCCTTCTTAGGTGACATTACGCTCTCGATATATTTGATAAGCGCAGTTATTAAACGTTGTGTGATTTCTAAACGTATTGAACATAAAGACTCCAGTATGTTATTCATGTATGTATATATGTTCACGTATATGAACTACTAGTTATGACGCCGCCACTGGAGGCGCGCCCCTGTGGGCTACCGCTGGCTGGAGCCGCCGCCTGTATCACGCCATGGATCACGCCACTAGGAATCCACTGCCTCAGCATTCAGGGAACCGCTCCGTGGCCTCGGTCAGCATCCCGACGACAAGCAGAACTCGCCACATATTTAATAATTCATTCGGGTTTCAACTTTTGTTCGGTAAACATTTCAAAATTCTAAATTATTGTAAATTCAAATTATTTTTAATTGAAAATAAAATTGTATTTACCAATTAAACCATTTTTCATTGTGTCGGCCACGCGGCGTAACTTACTATACTCCCGATTAATTTTGTAATATAAAAAATCAATATATGTAAATATAGTTCTCGCCATTGTGATGAGGATTTCTATATCCCGACGAACCCCCACAGATTGGTATAATAATTGTATCCTCTCTTTTCGGCACTTTTATGACTTTGCAACATGCAAAGAACTGATTTATAACTGATCTATTTGAATCTATGGAAGGTTATCCTTGGTGTTAGTATACCAATAGTCAATAGCTTAATATTCTTCCACAATTTACGATAGGAGAAGCGGTTTACGTTGCTAGCAACTATAAAAATACCATAAAAAGCTGTGCCTAAAAAAAGTTTCACAGACCACGCAAGCTTTAATTTATGACTAAAATTGGTTAGGCACAAATAAACCTAATGGTGCAAAAAAATGTCTAGTGTGATCTTTATTTCTGTATGAGAAACAAATAAACGAAAGAGAGACAGAGAAAGCTATATTAATAATGTAAAACAAAATTTTTAATGTTACTTACAATATCATTATTATTTGTGTAAGGTAATAAATGTCAAAACGATTAAATTAATGTTTAATGCAGGCGGTTGGGGCGAGGTGACACATCTGTAAAGAAAGAGAACGAAAGTCTGAGTAACCAATTCACTTAAGTACCGTTTGTATAAACATTCTGAATTAATTATGCCTAAACAGTAATTTATGAATTATGAGAATTTATAGTTTCCTTTGTATGTGTGCATCATTTGCTAGCTGTCCACTAAGTAGTGCTAAGGGCAGAATCACGCGAAGCACCTGTTCCAGATGTGCCATGAGTACTAAGGGCAGAATCTCGCGAAGTACTCATCTACGAACAGTTAACAGACACTGAGGGGCAGAATCACGCGACAGTGCTGTGGTAGCTCAGATGAACGTAAACTAACAATGATGCTTTAAGAGTGCATTACAAACTAATTGATAGCATCAGTACTGCGCTTATGAGATCAGGCTATGCAGAAAATATACCTAAATATGCGTACAGTAAGTAAAATGATTACCCGTGAGTAAACTCACCTTATTATTGTCTTATTTAAAATAGCTGGCTTGCACACACAAGAACCTCAACACATACAGAAAGTCACCACATTAATAATTAGTAGACTGGGGTCTTTTAAACCTGAGCCCGCGATGTTTATAAAATCATAGCGTCTCAAATGGTCCACGCTCATATCTAAACCAAAACATTCAGGCGATGACTATTCTGGCCCGGTCGCAAGTCCCTATGTAAGCAAATTTATGTTGTATGAAAACTACGTATATAAATAAATGTGTATGTCTTACATTCGGCCATCCTGCAGTTATCTCGCCTCGAGATAATATCTACTAGTCCTGCTGGCTATCCTCATCAGAAGAAAGAACCACCCCATCTTCTCCACTCTCGCTATCAGTCTCATCGGAAACACCACCGGGAGGACACCATGGACGCATTCGATCAACGGCAATTGTTTTCTCATACTTTGATGATCTGAGGGTACGGTGGCTACCTGTCATATCTTTAACGATATATCTGTCATTGGGTAATACAGTCTTAACTACCATAGGACCACTGTATGGACATGTAAGTTTCCGGCTGGTATTGGTTGCTGGAACTTGTTTCATAATGACAACCAGATCACCTTCCTTATAGGAACGAGGTTTCTTTCGTTTCTTGTCAAAGTAATGCTTCTGTTTCGCTTGTGCTGACTTAATTCTTTCTGAAGCTTCTTGTCTAGCAGTGACCAAATTGTCCAATAAGAATGATATGTCTCTAATTTCATCTCGTAATAATGCATCGGTACCACTACGTGGTTCAAATCCAAACATCAGCTGGCTAGGCGTTTTACCTGTGGATTTGTTCACCACGTTGTTTATTGCAAATTGAACAGATCGGACTTGTTCGTCCCATAATTCTTCCTCTGGAACTGACGGTAACAACACCCCAAGAATGGTGCTGTTTAATCTCTCCACCTGTCCATTGGCTCTAGGGGTTGCTACGGCATTCACAACATGAACATTATTTTGTTTGCAAAACGACTGAAACTTTTTGGACGTGAAACTGCTTCCTTGATCAGATACTATGATTTTTGGCACTCCATAGGTGGCAAAAATATCTTTAAAGTAGTCAATGACATATTTAGTTTTAGTACTTCTGGCTGCACGTAGAAATACAAATTTTGTAAACGCATCTATACCAACAATAAGGTGTGTGTTATTCCTTTTTGATTTTGGAAACGGTCCCAGGTGATCTACATGGAAGATATTTAAAGGTTGGACACCTTTAGGAATGGGATGTAAAAATCCTTCCTTTTTGCCGTGAGTTATCTTCGCATACAAGCATGGTATACAGCAGGAGATATACTGTTCCACATATTTCCTCATGCGGGGAAACCAGTAACTTTCACATAATCTGTATAGTGTCTTATCAACTCCAAAATGACCAAAATCATCATGGGCCGCCTTTACCACACGTTGCCTCATTCCTCTGGGTACCACCCAGAGAATCCCTCGAGCTGTTATGCGGTACACACGATTTTCTCGAAGACAGTAGTTTTTATAGATGGACTTTTCATACTCTGTAGTTGGTGGTTTTGAAAGAATATCATGTATGGTTTTAATTTTTGTGTCGGTTAGTTGTCCTGATAGTACCCAGTCGGCTTCATCGATACGTAGGATTACTTCAGTATCATCTGAGTCGACTGCGGTGGTACATGGATTACGGCTTAATGCATCCACATGCTTCATTCTTGTACCTTGTCGATATTGAACTTCGAATGTGAACTCCTGCAATTCAAGCCACCATCTTGCTATTCGGGGTATTAGCTGCTTCTTTTTGCTGGCGGCTCGTAATGAATTACAATCAGTCACTACAACAAAGGATATACCTAGTAAATATGGACGAAATTTTCGGAGACTTTCGACCACGGCCAAAGTCTCAAGCTCGTAGGAATGGTACTTCGACTCTGGATCCTTTGTTTGTCTGCTGTAGTAGGCAACAGGATGTAAGCGTCCGTCGGAGTCTCTTTGTAATAGCATGCCTCCAAGTCCTATTTGACTTGCATCGGTGTGCACTTCAGTGCTTGCTTCTGGGTTAAATAAATTCAAAATCGGTCTCGTGATTAAAATGGTTTGGAGTTTTTGAAAAGCCCCATCTTCCTTTTCACCCCACTGCCATGTTGTATTTTTCTTAATTAGTGATGTCAAAGGTTTCGCTATCGACGCATAATTGTGAACAAAATGCCGAAAATATCCAGTCAAACCAAGAAATTGTCTCACTTGGTGTATATTGGCTGGAGTCGGAAACTGTTGTATAGCTTTAATTTTCTCGCTTCCCGGTCGAACCTTACCTTGCCCTATTTCAAATCCTAAATATGAAACGCAAGTTTGAAGGAACGAACATTTCTTTAAGTTCAATGTTATTCCCTCTTGGCATAATATGTCTAATGCTCGTTCTAAAATCATTAATGCTTCACCTATCGTAGGCGCATATAGAAGAACATCATCGAGATACAGCGCTGAATTACCTCGAATGGGTGTTAAAATCTTAGTCATAAGTCGCTGAAACACTCGGGGAGCATTTGTTAAAAATGTATTCAAAAAACATAGTAGCGCGTTCAGGTCACATGACTTAAAGGAGAATAAAGTTTTTTTGTTGGATTTTAGGCTCGGGAATAAACAACAGCTATTTGATTTTTGCCAAAATTATTGAGATTTATTTCCCCTTTTCAGGGCTTATTTACAATTTTGTATATAATTATGGATATACTATAACATGTAGATACTAAAAATTGTTATAAACAAGAAATTGTAAATTTTACTTACATCGATGTTGTTATTAGTGTCATATACTTAATGTGGTATGTTACGAACATTGGTAGTTATATCTATGTACATATGGAACAAATGTAACAAAACAAAAACAAAGAACTGGACACACTTTAAACACACTTTAAAAATTACTATTGTAATAAAGGTTTTGCGGAAATCTAATCTGTCGTACGCATTCCACATTTGTGTTAGATAGAGGGAGGCAGTATTCTTAGTGGGATTGAGACATTGACACATATGTTTTGAAATTTTTGATTTTTTCTAGAATGTTGTAATATACCGAATTTAAATCGTCTATGTCACTGCTGTTTATTTCCATTTATAGCATTCCACATTTGTGTTAGATACAGGGAGGCAGTATTCTTAGTGGGTTTGAGACATTGACACTAATATGTATTGAAATTATTGTTCTTTTTTAGAATGGCGTAATTTACCGAATTTAAATCGTCATTATTTTTAGATAACATTTGTGTTAGATAGAGAGAGGCAGTATTATTAGTGGGTTTGAGACATTGACACTAATATGTTTTGAAATTATTGTTCTTTTCTAGAATGTTGTAATATACCGAATTTAAATGGTCTATGTCGCTGCTGTTTATTAACACTATTTTTATTATTGATTGGTTTTGATTTGATTTCTACGACTTCTGAAAGTAATCGTTTTTTTAGGTTTCTTTTGTTACTACAATTCTACAATTTTCAATATCGACGTTGTGTTCTGACATTGACAATATATTCTATTAGTGCTGTATATGCCTTTTTTTCTTTTCTATTTCGTGTTTGTATGTCGTATTCATGTTCCTTTAATCTGTCTTTTAAATATCTTTTTTCTGACCAATGTAAACTTTTTTTACAATTCTTAGAATCATAAGTAATTTCGTATACAACATTGTGCTATTGTATCCGAATTTTTGTACGCTATAGCTATTTTATATGTGGTGAGAATTCGTTATAAGTTTTCGTAAGAGACAAATTAAAGGAACCTTAATATGATTATATGAATATAAATATAACATACAAACACGAAATAGAAAAGAAAAAAGTCACATACAGCACTAGTGGAACATGTCAATAATCCAGAACACAATATCGATTTTGAACAGGGTTAGTTTTCATTGTTTTTTATTTATTTTTAAATGTAATATGACGCGACCTGCTGAAGCAAACATAGATGTTATATATTTTGGAAAGGGGAAAGATTCAAGGAATCAAAATATGTAATAATATCGTTTTCCATTAAAAAAAAAAAAATATTTTAATTTTGTGGTTCCTGATGTTCAGTTGTCTCATAATGAACTCGCAATAACTTGTCACATTATAGAAACTAACCCTTATAAAGATAGAATTGCCACTGTTCGTAATGTACTAAGATTTACAACTGCTTGTTTATAACATTTTTGATATCTACCATATATTTTATATTACATACATAATTATATACAAAATTGTATTAAGCTCTGAAGAAGGAGAAACAAATACCCGAAATGTTGGCAAAAATCAAATAGTTTGATCGAAATAATATTTATTTCCTGACCTAAAATCTAACAAACCTAACTAATAAAGAAGAAGGTCGCTAAATTCCCCACAGATATGGAAAATGGTATGTATACCGACAAATATTATATAATATATTTTCTTTATACGTAAAAAATAATAAAATAAAAATGGGCTTGCTGCAAGAAGCGTATACAGGTAATTTTAATATCTAGTAATAGTTCAGTTTCCCCTGTTAAGGGGAAAAATTCAGTCAGGTAAATTGCCCCTGTTAAATTGTAGTATTAGAATACAGTTCTAATTACTTTATTTTGAATTTTTCCATACCATACCTGTATGAATTTTCAGTAAATGATTTTTATTTATTTTATTTATCATTTTATTTCTGTTTTCTAGTCCTGTAAATTTTTTAAATGATTAATAACTACTTACCACCAAAAATAAATCAGAATGTTTAACTATTCTTCGTCAGTTTCTCAGTTCATTTTTTTCGCAAAAAAGTGTGATTTCTGGTTGCAAAATGATAGACGGAGTTTACGGAATGATAAACATTTAAAAACGTATTTAAAATATTTGGAAAAAATTGTATTCCCTGTATTTGCAGCATTTCTATTTTTATTATTCTTTATATATAAATAAACTTGATAAACTTTTCGTGGGATTATCGGTCAGTTTATAAAAACAAAAGTTTTTATATAAAAACTCGTCAAAAGAAGGTCAACTGTCTGGCTGACTAACGTGTCGATCTCTGTCTTCAGCTTGCTCGTCGTTACTTCCGGCTGACTACATAATTTATCTGGGTGACGTCCTCAATGGATCTTCCCAGGAGCTTTGCAGTTTTGGAGATAACCCACGACAACGCATTAGGTTCATGTGGTCGCTGGTACCTTCGATACTCAAATGAACTCTTTCGTGGATGTCGTCCATTCCCTGGCGTGAAGTGCTGACGTAGTCCTCTCTAGCCACTTTCCCTCTGGTGATCGGAGAGTACTTTGGATAAGTACCGGTTGATGGTCCTATTCATTTGCTCCACCATTCGATCCGACTGCGGGTACCTCACCATTTATTTTCAGGGCGCTATGCTCACCGCTAATGGTAGCGGGATCTCCGGGTGCAGTATGTAGTCACCAATTGGTTGGTGTAATTTTTGCCGTTGTTCCTACAATGTCTGGTCTAATGATGGTTTTCGTCGCATCTGTATCTAATAAGAGCATTCGTTGGCTTCCATCGACTAGTCCATCCACAAAAACACTATTAGAGAGAACACTAGGTGTTTCAGAGATGCGCCTTGCTATTTTTCTTGGAGTTTGTTTCTTAGCCAGTGACGATTGCCCCTTACGGTCAACCACTTTTAGTTTTCCGACGAGGGCGACGCTTCATTAGTTTCTGTGCATGCACTATTATAACGGACATGCCCCAGCTTGTCCCCTGTCTCTTGTCAAACATGTTCTTAAAAACTTGCCTAATCATTTCTTCGCTGCAGTTTCCTACTTCGACGTCTTCCTTCACCTTGAGGACCTTAGCTTAACTCCTGGAACTTTGTTTGGGGGCTTCAAAATATGCCAAACGAACTAACCGCGCTATATCCGCTTCGAATTCCTGCAATAATTAATTATTTTTTTTGACAGTGGTTGTTTAACTGCGAGTGGAAGACATGCTAGAGATTGGACTGACCATAGCGCACTTCTAGATGTCGGACAAGTTGACCCTTATCTTCTTGGTGAGAAAGCGTCTGCAATATATCTGTGGTGTCGCCACATAGCACCAACGTCAACGCTGTAGCCTTCTCAGCCAACGACCAACCATTTGCCTTTGCTTCAGGTCCAAATTGTCCCAGTGTCCAAATAATTGCCAAAGTTTCCAAATAATTGACCCAGGAACTCAGAAACTCTTACCATCTAACAGAGGAGGTTGCATGCGAATTTTTGAAGTTTCCACCTGGTTGCTCATTTCATAACCTAACCTGTCCATGTTGCTACCAGGTGACTTTAGTGCGGTATTGACCATTGGTCCCTCCACTTTTAAAACTAACGTCTGCCTACTTCTGAAAATTTATTCTGAAATTCTTCTTTTCCATTAACCAATTTATTTTCCATTTTCCAAAATTTTACATTCACATACTCATTATTGACGGTTATTTTTTTCTCGAGGTAACTGGTTTTGTTCCGTAATTTTCAACTCCAAACTATTCAAATTTCCTAGTAATTTTTGTTCTAGATTTTGAGAATTTTCCAGCAACTGTTGGTACATATTTTCTAGTTTCTGTTCCAGTTTTCCAGTCTTTTCCAATAATTTATGTTCTAAATTTCCAGAGCTTTCCATTAATTTTTGTAATATCGAATTTATGTCACCAGCAGTTTTGAATAAATTATTGTCGGGGTTTTCATCTTCATTTTCCAGAGCTTCCATAAGCAATTTCTGTAACTCAACCTTTTTTTTAGTGGTTCACACTCCCGTTCTCTTCTCAAATCCACTTTAAGGTCCTTTAATAAATTTTGCTTAAAAGCCTTAGTTTATTTATCAAGAATTTTAATATTTAATTGTTCAGTTTTTTTTTCACATCCACACCCGACGCCAAATGTAATTTTTTATCCAAACTCGGGTACGTTTAGTGTGAAAAATGAAACACACACTTTTGAAACAATTTATTTAACGCAAACACAATTACGAAGTAAATTAACACTAATACAAAACTATACTGACTATTACTATATACTGAATACTAAATTATATACAATTTATATTTGAATTTATATCGGTTTACGTTTAAAAAAACGCGAACCGCAAGTATTTATTTTCTCTTCTCTTTCTCTCTTTCGTACCTTGAGTGAAATGAATTTGGTTGAACTGTAGTTCTCTATATAATAAGGGACCCATTATGTGGTCGGTGGAATTTGACATGCTATTATTTTCTTAAGGAGGCATAGGACCCACAACATAAGTTAGGGGTGGTTACTAGACTTAAGTAGAAGTCTATAATGGCAAGAAATCTGCAGGGAATGCTTGCGAAATTATTTTTCTAAGAATGGCTGCCTCCGGGTAGATCTTGAAAACGGCTTGCAAAATATTTGCGAAATATTTTTTTTCATAATCACCGAGTGAATACATTTTTTTGTAATACATTTGTATTACAATACAAATGTAATTTTACAATACATTTGTAATTACAATGTAATTACAATGTAATATGTAATTTTAATTACAATGTAATTTTACAATACATTTGTAATTTTCTCGAAATTTTTAGATCTGTAAAAGTTATGGAAATTTGAATTTTTATTTCATCACATTTCGTCTATGAGATTTTACAGTAGTTGTGTCTTTAAGGAAAATGAGAATTTTGCAAAAATCACGTATAAAAAAATTTATTTACTTGGTGATTAAAAAAAATGTTTTGCGAATATTTTGCAAGTCGTTTCCAAGATCTGTCCGGAGACAGCCATTTTTGGAAAAATAATTTTCGCAAGTTTTCCCTGAAGATTTTTTACCATTACAGCCTTCTACTTCCCTTTCTAGTAACCACCCCTAAAATATGCTATGGGTCATATGCCTCCTTATAGAAATATGAGCATGTCAAATCCCACCGGCCGCCACTGGGTCAGATGACTTCAATCTATTCAAGGCTATTCAGGTGCGCAAATAGCTATCTTATAGACCGTAAGACTTCCTGTAGCTTCTCGATTTATTGGCTGTGTCCGAGATTTCAAAAGAAAGAACTCTTTAGATCTCAACCTTGAGAAATGTATGCTAAGATTTGAGGAACATGATTGAGTGTTTTCAGATCAAGATAGCGGTCATGAAAATTTCCTAGATGCACCTGAGCACCAAACTTTTTATACGATATTTTTCTTTTTTTTTTGCAATATAAGAATCAAATAAATGTTTTATTGTTAAATATTATCTCCCTTTTAACATTTTTTTGACGAACAAATTTTTAATTGTATTGGTCGCATTTTGTCAATTACTCAAACAATTTGGCGCCATCGTGATTTCATTGTGACAAAAAAGGTCATACGCAAAAAAAACTCGTATCATACGGTTTTCATATTAATTTAAGTAATGAATTCAATTAATTTAATATAATTAATTTAACATTTAAATAACAAATGAATTGTGTTATTTTAAATATCGAGAGTAATTTTGAAAAGGGAAATAGATGACGATGAACTCACAGCAACATTGCTTGGCTCTTCTATTGTTCTTTTCCTTGTATGCAATTAGAAATGTTTATTTTATTTTCAATCAAATGAGCAATGCAGGCGTCCACTTCGATATTGCCACCACTATGCCTTTTTAGATTTAGACTAGACTGTACATTTCCTTTTTTTATAGATCACAAATAAACGACAATATGTAGTTTGAGGAAGTCGCAACAACACACATTTCCTATAAACATACAGAGATATTTTCAATTTATTCACCATTAACGACTATAACACGTTTTGGTTTATGCATTTTGGAGTTCAAAATTTAAATCAGTAAAACATCACCTTTATCATCAATGTTGTCTATGAACATTTTCTTCAGAGTTCATCGCATCGACAGGCTCTAGCCAATTCAGTTATCAGCGTAATCTACAAGAGAATCAAATTCGTTGAAAATAATAATACTTAAGAATTCACATATATTTTACTCATACATTAAGTCTTATCAAGGGCCTGAGAAAGACACTCATTAATTTTCATGACTACATTTCTAATTTTATTTTTTTGGTTGGTATGCTACAGATTTATTTTTAAATATACTATTAACTTAAACTTTAATTATTAACTTAACTTCTCCAAAACATATGCAAGAAAAATATTCTATTTACTTTCTTTCACTTTTTTGGAAGTACACCAATCTTCGAATACTGAGTTGAATAGCCTTATATCCTCTTAATTTGTTTGGCAGCATATCTTTGATGGCGATGATTCTAGTCATACCGACACGACGTCAAGTAAAGGTATAATCTTCAGATTTATTTGATACATTGTACTGTTTTCGAGCGAAATAATAAGTGACAGTAAAATTTTTTGTTTATTATTGTTTTGATAGTCACCATGGCTATATAAAAACAAGACTATGGCCCGTATTCACAAAGCTCGATTACAGGTTTAACGACTCGATTAAATTTTGACGAACTCGTCAAATGATGAAAACAATTGCCAAACTCATCGTCTGATCAGGTAACGAAAAGTTGGTAATCGAGTCGATTATAGGCAAAATCAAGCCTGTTTGGTATTCACAAAGCTTCGTCAAGTTGATGATCTCGTCAAATTGCATTTGACGAGATGATTACCTAATCAGTGCTCCTTGGTCGATTATATTTGACAGTTCTCAACTTTTAGCCATTTTAATAAAACTTATTGAAGATTTTAAGGTGAAATTAAATATATTAACCTAAAAAAAGAGTAAAAAAGCAAAAAGAATAAACAAATGCAGATATAAATATAAATTTTGTGAATGTTTAGCTAAAAAAATTAAAGGTAAGTAAATGTATACAACGTAATATTACAGTAATATTAGGTCTGGCTTTGATAAATACTTTTATTCCTAAAATATTGTTTCCAGATTCACATATCAAACTTGTCTGCATTAACCTCGTTGTTCTTTTCAGCTGGCCAAGAACCCCTTCGGAAGTTAAGGTGTATAAGGTATCGAGTAAATCACTTGACGATGTATGATAATTTAGACTTTCCGCTCCGGTTTAGATTTTGAGAGGTGGTGTACCAAAACACTGTACTAATTTAGTCATAATGTTACATCAATTACAAACAGGAACGAAGACATCCTCTCAGTTCTGGTAACACTACAATCTACTAACAAATCACAACCATCTGTGGCAAGAAGATATTGCTGCACTCATCCAACCAGGGAAATACAAATACCCACATGGGAGGAAATTATTCCTGTGTGTATGCAGATTTATACAAAATGACTTGAGTACCTGGAAGTAATAATAGAAAATGCTGACAATTTATTTCATGAAAATAGAAAAACATTAAACATATTTGTTTTGTGAATGCTTTTCCTGATACTTTGTTTTATTGTGGATTTGATAGTTCTTATTAGTACTTTGTAAATTTATAAATATGGAAGAGTAAAATTTAGTTTGTATTTTTTTTTTTTGTAATATACTTTAATTTACCTTAGTAACAGTTCCTCTTATAGCTTGTATTTGTACACTTTTTTTAAAACTCATTTCTTTATTTACATAAAACATCACTCCAATAACAACTCTTTTACATACATATGTAAATCGCCATTGTGTCCTTAATATCAACCTTTCTGCCAACTTTAAATACTACAATGTACTTCTGCATTAGGCGGGAATTTTAAATTTAAAATTAGTCTGTTGAATACAACTTTTTTAATAATTCAACAGTTTGCTTAAAAAAATACATTTTACTTGCTTTTATTTGTTCTGTATGTGTTCTAATAAGTATTGAAAAATAGTTTATGTGAAATATACTACATCAAATACTGATAAATAATTTTTCAGTTTTGTCCTATATACATACATACCTATTAATATTATACCTATTAAATGTTTAGTTTTATTTACAAATTACAATTTAAAGTACAATTTATTAGTACAAGAAATTATTTTTAGATGACTTTTTTTTGCAAATAGGTAAAATTAAAACTTGGTACTAGCTCTATAAGTATATACATACATATATCCCTAGAAGTAGACAGGTATATAGACAAGTAGACTGTACAAGTAAATATATCTTGTCTTAAATTAATTCAGAAAACAAAATACAAAATCATATTAATCCTTAACTCTCACACGTTATTTATTTTATACTAACCGATGATTGGTTATGTATGATCGATATCGGCATGATTTTAATAAAGCAACTTTACCTAGAGCCCTGGGTTCGTAATTTAATTACATATATAAAGCTCGACAGTGAGAATTTTAGGCTCACAGGTTTAGAAATGGTCAATACTTGTATTTTTCATAGCGGTATGATGTAGATACGGTGATGTCAAGTTAATGGTTAATAGTAATAAGTAATAAATATTGCTTTACCCACTTCATTTAGCTTTGTTGCTGATTTTGTTATTAAAATTCTATATTACTTTCAGTAACCCTTGTTTGGGGTAAATCCAACTCTTATAAGATACTTTTGCAATGATCCCCCTAAAAAGACATCAATAAGATATTTATTTAAAATTAACAAGGGGCAAGCTGATTAGATATTATTGTAATCACTTGTTTATTGAGAAAGTTACTTACATGTTCTGCCAAATCCTTTATTTTTAAATCATCATATTACAATGATTTAACTATGTATTTGATACTTCTGAGGTTGTCAGCAATAAACTCATTTAGCCTTCATTCTTTGTTTGGTTGCATCCAATGAAGTCCGTTTCGTTTCTATTATATTCTTTCTTCTATTGAGGAAACATTAGGATTAGCTGGCAGAGGAAAAAGTATAAAAAAGAATGCCTGGTTAAGGTAGTATATGTAACCATTGTAAGTATATGTATCAATGTAATAAGCATAAAATGAGGACTTTAAATATTAATATTTATATGTATTTACTTTATATGTAAAATGTGTTATGTATTTATATGAACACTTGTTAGAAACTTAGTTTCATCTGCTGCTTATTACATTGTGTATATAAAACTTCAATACTTAAAAGAAAGCAGTGAAAATTACACGCCGGTAAAATGAAAAAAATATAAAATAACACCAATTATACTTACTTTTCAATAATATTGGTTAAGGGATTTCTCCTTTTCGGTAATTTTTTATCTTTTAGGTTGTTTTTATAATGTACAAAACCGAAATACTCATGTAAATAAGTAAAACGAAAAATTATAAACAACACACCAGAACATAACCTAGCAAATGCACTAAATACACAGCATCAGGGTAAAATCAGACAAGAGATGGATAGTTAATAATAAAGATGAACATATCTGACGTGACGTATGAGGCAGTGGATATAACAGCGTTGCCAAACGTTTTTCCATCAAATGACTCCATCACGTAATCATCTCATCAAATGTACTACTTTTGTTTTGTGAATACCAAATAATTTGATCAGCCGATTAAATTTAATCGGCCGATTACGTAATCAGCCGACTACAGTTTCTTTGTGAATACCACCCTATGTGTTTTTATCTAAATTTAGTGATAATAGTACGATATCTGACCGCACAATTTCTGCAATAATAATATAGTAACATATAAACATAATATGTCGGAAATTGAAGATTGTATATGTTTAACCAAAGAACCAAGGCTTGAAACACTTCTCGTTCTTTTTCTTCTCCATCTTATAGCCTATAATATGGTGAATACAAATGTTATTGCTTATAATAATAATAATAATAATAATAATAATAATAATAATAATAATAATAATAATAATAATAATAATAATAATAATAATAATAATTAATAATAATAATAATCGTTATGGAATCGTTAAGTGGTCTGTTACTGATCTCGATGAGCTCGACCGACTTACCAGGCGGCTTCTAACTAAATTCAGACAATTGCATACGAACTCTTCAGTAATTCGACTCTACCTGCCTCGAAGACGAGGTGGGAGAGGTCTATTGAACATCAAGAATCAGTGCCTTAATCAAGAAGCTTCCTTAAGAAGAAAAATACTAAACAACAGGGACCCGCTAATAACAGCAATAGCAAGAGAGGACGCTGGATACACGCCTTTGAGCCTGGGATGTGAACTTATTCCGGTCGACGTACCAACAGAAGAGGAGCACCGGACCCAGTGGATGGAACATGCTTTGCAGGGACGTTTTCCGAAAATGCTACAGCCAGACCACATCGACAAAGAAAATTCGTTAAAATGGCTTACCGACGGCTATCTGTACCCCGAAACCGAAGGCTTCTTGACTGCCATTCAGGACAGGGTTATAAAAACAAGAAATTACCAGAAGCATATCCTGAGAGACGACGTCGAAGACATATGTAGGAAATGTGGATCTGTAGGTGAAACTATAGAGCACGTAATAGGAGGGTGTCCCGCGCTAGCAGAATCAGCATATCTCGGCAGGCACAACCAACTTGCGAAGATGGTGCACCAACAACTGGCACTTAAGTATGGCCTGTTAGCGACGGCTCCGCCATACTACAAATACACCCCGGAAGCTGTACTGGAATCGGAAGTAGCAGTGATGTACTGGGATAGGCTAATCATCACCGATCGAACAGTGGACTTCAACCGACCAGACATTGTACTGATCAACAAGGAACAACGAAGAGGGATCATCATAGACATCGCAATGCCACTTACTCACAACATTCAGAAGACTGAACGGGAGAAGATCGCGAAATACGAAAATCTATCAATCGAGCTGAAGCGCCTATGGAAACTGGAGAAGGTGGAGACGTACGCCCTAGTAATATCGGCAGAGGGCGTGATGACGACCAGATTCGCCAAGAACATCGCGGCATTAGGACTGTCTGATAATATTATTCGAAATGGCCAGAAGGCAGTTGTACTACAAACATGTCATATTGTAAGAAAGGTTTTGGGACAGGATGAATTTCCTCCCCCTCGCTTGAGCCTAATTTCTGCTGGAGGCGGGGATGAGATATCAAGCCATCACTGTCTGCAGCAGGAATGGGTGAATGTTTCCCAGCGTTTACGCTGAGAAGTGTGACTATAAAGTCGGCGAAATAATAATAATAATAATAATAATAATAATAATAATAATAATAATAATAATAATAATAATAATAATAATAATAATAATAATAATACTTAATAATAAATGCTTTATTTGCCCAACAGGTCAAACCCATTTACAGAGCAATAATAATACACAACATACACATAAAAATCGACATTAAAACTAAATAAATATATATTTGTATATATACATATAAAACATATTTAACACGAACAGAAAAACAATTAAGAAGGTAGAATTTCACTGATTAAATATTTCAACTTCAAGGTATTCAAATTACATTTTAAGTAAAAATACAAAACAAATATACCTACAAAGAAAATACATCAAATATTATTTTACACAAGCATTTTAGACATTAAAGCGATTACTAAGTTCTGTTAAAATAACATCAATCCCTGAAAAGTGTATATCAGCCTCATTTAGTGTGTTGTTATAATTTCTACACATAGTATAAACTGGCGATTTCAATAGTATATTTGTTCGGGGAGTAGCAAATTGAAAGGTAATATTTTGTCTTGCACCTAGTCTTGGGACATGTAGGTTTATTTGAGACAAGAGGTCAGGACAGTTTATCTCGTTGTGAAGGAGTTTATGTAGAAATATGATACTCATTCTGATTTTCCTATATTCTAAGCTCATGAAATTAAATTGATTGAGTAATACCTGATAATCTGTCCCTCTCGGAGGGAAAACGCCATTGTGCTTGTAACTAAGAAATTTCAGAAATTTTCTTTGAACACTTTCTACTGTATATTTATGACATTCATAATATGGATACCATACCAGTGCACCGTATTCCAATTTAGTTCTTACAAAAGAAAAGTACAAAATCTTCAAAACTTCAATGTTGGTAAATGGTCTACAATTTATAATTATGAAACCTAACCTTTTTAGGCTTTCAGAAGCTACCTTGTTAATATGGTTCGTGAAGGTAAGTTTCTTATCAAACGTGATTCCTAAATATTTGGTAGAATATGTGCGTGGTAGGATGCTTTCATTCATCATGTAATTAAATTAAATAGGGTCTTTTTTATTGCCAAACGTGAGGACTTTACACTTATTAACATTAACAAGTAAATTATTTGACACAGACCAATTATAAAATGTTTGTATGTCGCGTTGTAAAGTAAGACAGTCATCGATTGACTCAATTGAAGCAAACAATTTAAAATCATCAGCATAGGAAAGTTTTCTACATGTTAAGTGATCTCCAAGGTCGTCGACAAACAATATGAACAAAAGCGGTCCTAGATTTGATCCTTGGGGAACACCTGACGTTGGTTTGAAGAAATTAGAATTGTGGCCATTGTATGATACATATTGCTGTCTATTTTTTAGGTAAGAATTTAGAAATGTTAAACTGGTTTCATCAAAACCAAAATGATTTAATTTCCACAGCAGAATGGTGTGATCTATACGATCAAAGGCTTTCGAAAAATCTGTGTATATCACGTATGTCTGTTCTAATTTGTCAATGTTGTGTGATACAAACTGTGTGAGTAAAGCTAAATTCGTAATTGTAGACCTTTTCTTAATGAAACCATGCTGGTGTTGAGCTAGTTGACTTTCCACACACGGATATATACGGTTATACACGATAATTTCGAAGACCTTTGCAAAGTTATATAATTATATTTTATGGCAATATTGAATATATAATATAATGGTTTATTGAAAACATTAGCACAATCTTTTACTAAGAATGAGGGTACCAAGTCCGGGCCTGAAGTCATTTTGGCTTTAGGCTTTTTTATAGCATTTAATATTTCAGTTTCAGTTATATAATTAAAGTTTATATGCAAATTATTAACGCTAGGATCTTGATCATCAGTTGGTGCACTATCAACAGTGGACGTAACATACACACTGCTAAAAAAATCACTAAACTTGTTGACAATGTCTTGCGGATGGTCTAGTGTTCTGTCTTCATAAAACATAATTCCCGGTATTCTAGACTTTTGTTTTTTTGTCCGTACATGTGACCAGAATTGCCTTGAGTTTGATAATATCGTGTCTTGTACATCTCTTAAGTATTTTTGATATGCAGAGTCTATTTGGGTTTTTATAATGGATTTTAAATTTCTAAATTCACGTAAATGAAAGTCAGATTTAAATTTTTTGAACTTTTCAAGATGTTTGGCTTTTATTTTTATATTTTGTATGATTTCTGGCGTATACCATTTTGTAAATGTACGTTTAAATGTTTTGTATAAAGGAACATGTTCGTCTAAAATTTCATAAATTTTGGTATATAGCATTTCTACAGCATTATCCACATTTTGACTTTCCTCCAAAAATGACCAGTTGGTATTTAGTAGAGAGTTGTACAATTCCGATAAAATGGCTTTTTTAAAATTATACGATTTTTGTTTAATATTGCTTATTAAATGAAGCTCTATTGTGAAGAAAATAATTCAAGGTGTAATTAAAAATGACTTGTTGCATCTCAGTTCGCCACAATCCTTGACAGCCACCCCACTTTTCCACGATTCATACAGAACTTGAGAATTTTCACTCTATGTGAAATTTCCGAAACCCGAACGTTCCAACTTAACATTTCGTCAACGTATTTTTGGAATAATTGAATAGAACAGACAATTCTAAAACCAGAAGGTTGGAGACGTCAAAACGTCAGGCAACAAGTCAGAAATCGAATCAAAACCATTAGAAGTTTGTCGGCAGAGCGCGAATAGGCGTTTCGACGACTTCTCCTTATGGGACTGTCGATCCGTTTTAGCCTCTATGTAAAATGGAATGCACTGGGATGAATAAATGCGTTTTCGCAATGCAAACATAGTCGTATTTTTCGTCCAGTTTCCCCTCCAAAAATACCTATGCTCCTCAAAACGGACTATGTCAGCCGCTGCCCCGCTGGTTGAAACGATTTTCATTCTTTTTTTGCCAATAACGCTTCTGCATAAAAATTGAAAAAAAACAGAGATAATTAAAGAAATATTTCGTTGCGGGTACTTGCGGCCAGAATAAATGAGGGGCCCTTCTTGGCTCTTTAATTAAACATATACAACTACACAACCTTTTATTCCGGATAAATCGCATTCTATAATACCTATTATGAAGACAGAAATCATGCGGTCGGATCTGTGTCAGACCATAATATTGTTTCAGAATAAGCATTATACACGATATTATGTCAAGAAAGGCTCTTTACTAGACTGGACGGATATAAATGTACTCCCTACCGTCTAATACTTTAATTAAGCCGCCTCGCCTGTGAAGCCTTTTCTGACTTTTGCGTAAAGAAAAATTGTCTGGAATTAATTAATATATCAGTTTGATATCTAGTGATTTTAGACAAATGTTCATTAGTTTGTTATCTCAGTTGGTTTTCCTAATTACACATTTTCCCCATACACGTTTGACATATGTTATTTTCAGATGTTGAATCGTAATTCGGTTTATCGATGTCACGCGTTTTTTAATTTTAATAGGTATTCTCAATGCATCGGTGGATCAAATTCATACAATTAATTTTTTGTTGTCATGAATGTCTACTGGTGTAACGTCTGGAGGTGAGCATACATATGTTGATATAACTCGATTATGTAGATCTTAATTAATAATTTCCGGACGCCTATAGCGACATAGGTTATGTGCAGGGTAACTATACTATTCTTCATTTTGAAAATACCACTTGGAAAAATGTGTTTAAATTTTTGTATTTGCAACCGTAGTTACACGTCACTCTGGTTACCATTTGAAAATTGTTTATTATCCCACTATATTTATATAGATATATTAGCAGTTTTTAATAATTTCTGAGGCTTTTAAACTTTCTAAAATGACTCAATCTTCTAAAAGTACCCAATCCGTTTCTTTATTATTAATTTCGTTTATGTAAAGTCAATTGTTCATATCAATGAGCCTTAATGTAGTCAACATCTTAATGTATGATATAGGTACCTAACATTCGTATTTTAACCACGTGTTTACCTAACCTTCGAATTTGTTTTGTTTAATTGTGATATGATACCAGAGACCTCTACAGATAGGAGACGATTATTTCTGTTGATACAATAGTTTATTTGACATAGGACTAGGCTTTGTATAGGACATATTTTACTGATATTATTTAATAATTCATAAGCAGCATCAACATATTTTTTAGTAAGAATCATTGTTAATTGACAATATATTCTAATGTCTCTTGAAAGTGTACAAACCTTTCTTTCAATTCAGTCCATAGGCCTGAAATTCAAAGAGCTTTTTGAAATATTAATATCTCACCGTCGAGAATTGTTTTATGTTCTTCCTCAGTGCTCAATACTGGTTACTTAGTGGTAACACTGGTTGTTTATTTAGTGGTAAGTAAGAACATTGTCAGTTTTCCAATGTACATACAATGCCTTGTAAACTTTTTGACAGAACTACAGATACTATGAAGCTGAGAATTTGAATCCGGGCGTCTTCAGAGATGATTTTATCATCTAAAATAATAGCGACTTTCTGTTACTTGTGAATGCAATATTTTTTAAGTCATATTTTATTGTTCATCTCTAAATGAAAGGTTTACGAACTATTTCAATTTTAAGAAAAATATATGTAGTAGGAAACCCACAAACAAAAATTAAAAAATTTTGTTACGATAAAGTTAAATTATATAAAGTGGACATTGTTTTCAAGTATACTACATATACACCAAAATGTATACGGTGCAATCGAGACAAACTAGAACAAAAAGATATGTCCTCTCCATATGATATCCGTCCTACCACTAGTATCATCATGGTCGGATTAACGGGGTTCTACTGTAATTACTAGGCTGCGGAAAATGTGCTACCACGCAAGGTCGGAGCTAGACAATTCAATGATAATTAAAGTATAAACCGTATTTCTTAAGCGCCTTGTAAATTATGTACGCGTGTATTCCTTGCCCATACATACGTACGTACACTGACCGTGCCTGGCAACAACCGCTGGGACTTCATGTTCGCTCCGTGCAGGTTAGGAAACTGCTAGATATAATTTATCCATACATCAGAGCGACGATTTCGTTGTCGGAATTTAGTATTTTACGTTATATCTATGCGAGCGGACCGACCTAGAATGACGAGTTTAAAATTTTATGTGTTAACTAATAAACGTGTGTACATAATTTATAGTGAGTACATATTTTGCACTGTGTACGTACTTCTTTTAGAGTTCATGTACTACATTTACATATCTGATATTGTGTGGATTTTTGCAATAATGGCACAGTCGTTTCCATTTGTGGATAAAGTGAAACAGTTGATTGAAAATTACGACGATTTTACAATAGACGGATCATATATTTTATGTATTCCTTGAAATTATCGACATATATTTCGTAGATGTAGAGAGTGTGAAAGACATTTACATTCGAATATCCATGAACAAAATATTACTGGTAGTGTTTCATATAGCCTTTCGTGGAATGTGGTCGATAATTTCACTTTTAGACTTTTTTTGGCAATTATGTATTCGATTTTCCATTGGCTAGTAGCAGTGTTGGCAAAATGTAGCTTCAACTACAGCTACAAAACTACAGCTACTGTAGTTGGGATGTAGTTGCAACTACAGCTACACTATGTAGCTTGAAGTTGTTCGCCGCAGCTACTTCTGTGGACGCTACAGTAGCTGTAGCTTGTAATAACAGCTACAGCTAGTAGTTGTGAAAAATGTAGTTGCGGCGAACAGCTACAGCTAGTAGCTGTATCTGTAGCTATAAGCAGAGAGCTACAGCTACTTTTCTTTCGGACTGGAAAAATGTCAAATAAGAGACAAAAGTAGCTGTAGTTGTCGGTTGATCGGTAGCTACAGCACCAATTTCACAAAGCAAATTCAGTGTGAATATACTCCGGGAGAATTAGCTTAAAAGCATGCCCGTTTCCAGAATCGGGCTTGTGTCGAATATTATTGGCTTAAAAGTAAGTAAAAAATACATAGAACAAAACCCTATTTTTGTGTATTCGCAGAGGTCGAGGGTGAGGTATAATTGTCGATTTTGTTCCTGAGGAAATTTGCCATCGTGATAAGCTTTTCCGCTAGTACGCAAATTTTTTTTATTGCAAAATTTGCGTTGAAAAAAAAGTGCAAAATCTTCAATATTAAATAAAACAAACAGATTTCACTTCAAACGGATGAGACTACAGGAAAAGATAGCTGTTGGGGTGCTCAACAAACGCTCGCAATCCGGACGCCCAATTTCAAAATGGCGGACTATTGCAAAATTATAAATTTGAAAACGCGAGCGCGTATAACTTCCGCAAAACGTAATATATCGAGATGCGGTAAAAAAACATCGATAGGTAATCGCAATATCCCGTGATTCTGCAAATTTCAGATTTTTAATTGCAAAATAAAAAAGGTATTAACAAAAAACCGAAAAAATGTGGTAACTAAGGACCTTATCTCTGCGTTTTTTTTAAATACAGATTTCAAACCAATTGCATCGAATAGTACTTGAAAAACAAGATTTTTTTCTTAAAAAATCTTGTTTTTTTCTAGCAACCCACATTTGCCGATGGAAAATTTAGGGTTTTGTTCTATGTATTTTTTACTTAATTTTAAGCCAATAATATTCGACGCAGGCCCGATTCTGGAAACGGGCATGCTTTTAAGTTAATTCTCCCGGAGTATATTCACACTGAATTTGCTTTGTGAAATTGATGTTGTAGCTACCGATCAAAACCGACAACTACAGCTACTTTTGTCTCTTATTTGACATTTTTCTAATACGAAAGAAAAGTAGCTGTAGTTTTGTGCTTATAGCTACAGCTACAGCTACTAGCTGTAGCTGTTCGCTGCAACTACATTTTTCACAACTACTAGCTGTAGCTGTTATTTCAAACTACAGCTACTGTAGCTTCCATTAAAGTAGTTGCAGCAAGCAGCTACAGCTAGTAGTTGTAGTTGTTGTTTGCAACTACTCAAGATGTAGTTGTCATCGAGTAGCTGTCATTGTAGTTAGCTACTCATGTAGTTAGCTACTGCCCAACACTGGCTAGTAGTCATGCATTGCGTACAACATATTTACAGAAGACATATCAACGTGTCATGGGAAATATCAAAGAAGACATACACAAGAAATTTCTGTGGTTGACAGTGAACGAAACAACATATATTTACGGTAATATGGTCGTTAATATTCTGATACGAATTTTAGGTGTTTCAGATATTTCGCCCCCGATATTGATAGTTAATAAACGGGTTTTGCAAACAATGGCTAAAAGTACAGAAATAGTAGTAACATGCGCATTGTCCTCTGTAAATGTGAAAAATATTAGGTATGTACTGTTAGTGACAACAAACAACTGTACGAAATTCGTTAAAATAATGTGCGTGGTGTGTCGTCCTCTGTCCGTGTGAACTATTTTGAAGTTGCACCTTTAACTTCAGTAGTGTGGATCGATCATTTTCCTTCTACAACCGTATGTACAGACCAAATTGCTGACAACAAGAAATGCAGAATTGTTTAACACGAAGAAATGCAAAAAAGACTACTATGTAGTTTTGGCAACATACGACCAAACACTGAAGACGGTCGGTGTTTCTGAATGACATAAGAGATAATATGTATGTATGTACATTATCAACACATTTTGCTCCTGTCTTTTTGGTCTCTCATATGTCTTTTCGTCAATGACATGACGGATTACGAGTCCGACCCTGCATTGTAGTACACTTTCAGGACCCTTGTTATTACATACTTCAAATAAAATTCATTTATTCTATTTAGATATATTATATTAGTTATAATATATAATATATAATTTATGTAAAGCCGACATCGGCCAGTTGTGAAAAAGGACAAATGCTACAGTTCTCGTTCTAACAATAAGGACAGGTGGTGAGAGGGCCGGTCTGATTCCCGCACTACCTTCGACGCGTATGCGATTTCTTCTTATCTGTCATCTTACTCTGTTTGTCTTTTTCAAAAGTTGTCTTGTGATGTTCAAAAGTTGTGATGTTGACTTTACACAAACTATATAATAGTATACTATAACCAAACTATTACATATCTTTTTAATAAATAATCAGTCTCAAAATGAACTAGAAACAGTAGAAACATAAAATAGAATGATACAAACTCTGTAAATACTGAGAAAATATTCTTTTTAAATAATGATATTCATTTTTGTGAAGAGAGACAATTCCACTAATAGACAGGTGTACCTATGTACATACATATTTCCGTATGCACTTCAAACCTCTATATGGTATCAATATTAATTCATATGGACATAAATTTCTGGTCTAAGGTTCTAATAAAAATATACTTGAAGCAACCCTCCTCTCTATAAAACTTTCTCAAATTATAGGGGGTACATTACTTACACATAAGAGATTCGGGATCCCAAAATTAATAAAAGTTATATCAGATGAGACCTAACATCACCAACCCTCATAAAAATTTTAATACGCCATGTGTAATTTTGTAATAAAACTTTTATTGCAGGAAGCGTTATTTCATTGGACATCTGCAACGCGTGGAAATAAAGGGAATAGGTTGGGGTATAGAAATAGTGGTACCACCCCTATAAATAACTGGCATACGCGTATTTGCCCTTTGCTGTCTGCGAAATGGCGGAATGGCTCACAGAAATGGCGTATTTAATACAAGTGTACAAAGGGAAATAATTTATCAATTTAAGTTATACTAGTGCTATTCAAAGTAAAAGTTTTACTATCTGATTAAGTTTTTGGTGTGTATATGTTGATCTATAGAATAGTTGTTTTTAGTGTTTGAAGAAACACCAAAATGTAACATGTATGTGAGGTTGTTTACACCCTTTTTTCACAACACCCCATATGTTTTTTAAATTTGGAAAGAGCACACAATTTTGAATCTAAAATCTATATCATAACCTGTTAAATCCAGCCGTTTCGGAAATATTTGTTTGTGTTTAATCGTAATGTTAATGTTTAAAAAAATACGGATGTTAGGATCAGGAATAACCATTATATTTTTTTTTGAGTAGCTGGCTCAGATTTCATTTTTGGCATGGGATGACTTTGAACAGAATTTGACACATTCTATTCAATCAAATTAATTTCAAAAATGCTATACCAAGTGTTTAATTTATTAAGTTATATTTGACTAACTTAAAATAGAGATTAGTTGTTTAG
Source organism: Aromia moschata (assembly GCA_029963805.1). Lineage (NCBI taxonomy): Eukaryota > Metazoa > Arthropoda > Insecta > Coleoptera > Cerambycidae > Aromia > Aromia moschata. Next base: position 160,381 of record JAPWTK010000614.1, read on the forward strand.
GTGAAACGAAATACCCCATATTTTTTCAGTACAATTTTACTTTTAGTATATGTCTTCTGTTTCCATACGAAAATCACGGGGGTTAAAGTTATAAATTTAATTTCGGAGACTTTTCCGGTTTTCATTGATTTTTCTTAGAAATCAGGTTCTGTCAAACTAACCATTAAATAAAACATCAAGGTTTAAAAACTTATATATGAGGCGTATAGATGCAAAGTGCAACATGTCCAAATGACCAAAAGAGAAAACCACGAAAAACGTATAGAGAGAAAATTGTTGAGACTACATGGTAATGAATTGGCATACACATTGTATGGTGGGAAGTATGTGGAAATTTGGTGGGATGGTAGACGTAGGTCCCCTGGTAGTACAGTTTTGCTACCTCAAGGGGTTGCCGCTCGAGGGGTGAGGGGATGAAAACTCTGTGTCGCGACGCTGTTCGGAAAATAGCGCCGTTGTGGTAAGTGCTGGGTAGTATTAGGTGGCCTATGTCCACCATCCCACCAAATTTCATTTCTTTCTGACCTTTTGTGAATAGAACCCCCCCCCCCCCCATTGCTTGGACTAGGAGGTATGTGGGACATGTTGGAGGTATGTTGGACATACAAACATATCGCAATACAATTTTTTTTGTTCCAAACTTTTTGCATGGTACGTTCTCTGGCATTTCTGGTATTTTATTCCTACATTGGTTATGTATATATTACACGTGCAAATAAAACATAGTCCCTGCTGCACCAGTATATTATTTTTGGGCATATATATCTGTGGTTTGTTGTTCATTGACATTCGTAATGGTCGTTTCAGTTTTAAATATATTTTTTACATGGGGAAGACAGGAAGATCTCTTGTTTTCGTAATAGTTCTCTGTCACGTTTTGTTTATTTTCATCATTTTTTGTCAATACGACATTTGTTTTGCTACTCTTTTTTCTATTTTATTATTTTACGTTGCTTTTTTCTTGTTTTTATTAATTTTTATAGCATTTCCAATCGTTCCTCTTATTCTTTTTTTCTACCCTTTTTGTTTTAGTTTCTCTTTTAACTTGTTCTTTATCCTCTAAAATTTTTAAAGTTGACAAGGTAATAACATGGCATTCTTTCTGTTTCTTTTGCCCATCCTTTTGGGAGTTTTTACTGACTGAAGTTAATATGACAAATTCTCTTTTCCTTAATTTACAGCTTTAGGTATGTCTATTACGTTCATTTCATCATGAACGTTATCATTTTTAATGACCTCAAGATTATCAGCCGTAGGTTTCTCTTCGATTATTTCGTCCTGCTTTGTAATAAGATCTTTTTGTACCCACAATAATTGACACACTGAATATAATTGACACACTGAATATAATGTGACAAATTCTCTTTTCCTTGATTGACAGCTTTAGATTCCTTAGGTATATCGATTAAATTAATTTCATCACGAACATTACTATTTTTAACGACCTCAAGATCTTCAGTTGTAGGTACGATTTTCTCTTTGAATATTTCACCCCTGCTTCGTAATAAGATCTTTTGTTTACACAATTTTCCCTTGACACACTTGATGCTATTCCGACTGTTCGAAAACCCCATCTTTGATGCTAGTATATTCCATCAAAATTATGTTGTCGATAATGTGTACCTTACTCTCGTTAGCTCTTTGAAGGCTGTCTTCAAATACCACTGGCATTTCTAGTATTTCATCCTCACTAAATGGGCGTCACTTACATAGTTAACTTCAATAACAGACTGTTCTAGATGTTCATTGGGCAAAGTAAAAGAAGCATATTTTGAAATTTGCAGGTCAGAGTATATATTTCTCAAAATTGTGAAATACCCGCAGTCCGCTCTATGATTTTGATCTGTCATATTATTAGTTTCCATTTCCAGAAGAACTTAATCCCCTATTAATTCGCAAAATCTCTGAGCTGTTAATACATTAATTTGTTCTGTAGGTACCGTAACGTCAGATGTTGCTTTATGATTAATTATTCCCAAACACAGTTTTAAATCCACGAGCGACTGACTCTGGTTTTAGACGAGTGATCGCTTTCTCTAAAATGGGGGCAAAATGTTGCTTGCCAAATTGGCAATAAGGATTGTCTTTACGCCATAAATGCACACCTTGCTTCCAGAAGGTTTTCAGGGGCTTGAAACTTGAAACGTCTGCCGGTTGTAATATTCTGGTCGAGTTCGGGTATAAGGCAATTAAAACAATATTAAGTTCTGAGCATAGTAGACTTAATTGGTACGTTAGATGTGTACGGTGTCCATCCACAAATTATGTAACTGGAAATGTTACACTTGTCCTTACTAGGTGCTTATGAAAAACATTTTTAATGTAGTCGACGAATATTTTGGCTTTCATCCAGCCATTCTCGCTCATTCCTATACTCCAGTCGTCAGGAATACTTTGTGCTCTTTAGCCTTTTGTTGGGGAATATGATCATCGGGGGTGTTATGGCCCCGGAGGCTGAGAAGCTGAGCATTACAGTGAGATTTTGTTTGGCTTGGCATTTGTCAACTTCGTATACATTTTTGGCCCCCTTTGGGGCAATGACTTTACCAAGTTTGGGACAAAACAGAAAACAGGTTTCATCCCCATTATATATTCTTGTGGGATCTTGCTATATTTTAAACATATTTTTGGATTTAAGATAATCTTCAATTTCATCAAACACTTTCTAATATCTTTTTTCTGATACATTTGAGGATGCTGTTGTAACTGCTTCCGGAGTGCGGCTTGTTAAGGTGGGGTGCCTCTTCAAGAATGAGCTGTACCAAGTTTTTCCTAAAATAAATATACAATATTAATTTTCTATTCAGATATCAACTGAATTTGTGAATTTTCCATTGTATTTATTATTTGGCATTTTTTACCTGGCATATTGTCTTTGAACGGATTTTCCCTGTTGTTCGGATCCATATTTTATACTTTATACTTCCATAAGTTTTTTACTAATAACTGAAGAACAATTTTACGCTTTGGAAAACCTTTGCGATGGCTGTCAAGTACCCATGCCACCAGCATATCTTCATCTTCTTCATTGAGGTATGTTTTCGGCCCGGCACGAGTTTTTGAAATTTTAGAACAAAAACGAAAATGCAACGTCGACCTCGGTATTCCATACTTTTTAGCAACAGATTTTTTTGTTCGCCATTTTTGATTTCCACAAGCGCCTTCTCAAGAATTTTTTCATCATAATTTCTTACATATATCTACTCTTTGGTTTGACCTTTGGCATCTAAATTAATTAAAAAAAAAACAGAAATACCTAGATAGTTATATCTAGTAATACCTTCCTAAGTTCATAACAAATAAAGTGCCAACAACTGGACATATTATTACTAGAGTAGGATAATCGCTGCCGGTGAAGTCACGAAGCTAAAACCTACGGATACCGGGCGACCTCCGTAGTAAGTAGCCTTGCCCCTGACATTGGCGTAGACTCAGGGGTCGACCATTTAGATCACGCTGTACTCGTGGGAAATCTATGCAACGAAAAAAAGAAAAACTTCAGGGAAGGGCATCGGTGGAGAATAAGACCTCCAGCGGTGGGAATTCCCTAGCCAACGAAGTTGCCGTGGAGGTGAATACGGACCACGACACTGATTTTTCGGTGGGTACGCAAGGGACCACCGAAGAAATTTCTGCAGGGATCAATTCGATCGGACTACAGAGGGAAAAACTTCGGAAAACGGAAAAAATTGCTGCGGGCACATGGACCAAGGGAAAACCTGGGAAAAAAACACGCAGCGATGGGCAACCCAGCAGACCTCCTAGGGATAGAAAGGAACCAAGGAAGAAAGCTAGCAAAGGGGTTGGAGAAGGGAGGAGGAGACCTCGAGATGACCCCAAAACCCCCCCACAAGCTTCAAAGAAGTCCAGAAGCGTAAAGCCGACCGGACCTTACAGCGAAGCAGTGTCGGGATTCAGAATGGGGCACGGGTAGCCGAGTGGGTTAAAGCACCGTCTTTCCAGTCGCGATACCTCTGTGCGCGTTGTTCGAGTCTTGGCCGAGGTAGAAGATTTTTAATTGTCTCGCTTTCTCTGTCAGGACTTGATATGCAACAACTAGTACACACTAGTATAGGTGTGGATGCATAGATGCCAATCCAACCGCACATGCCCTAGACGTGGTAATGTTCTGAGTTCTCAGAACTGTAAAGCAAATGCGTTACCGAAATAATCTTAAGTCGCTCCCAGTGCGCCGTGGCGAATAATAATAATAGCCACCCCTTCCCCGCACAGATCCCTGAGAGGACCTCTGGGGTTACTCTTCGGAGTAATTATAGGGTGAGTATTATTATTATTGTAGAATAACGAACACACAAAGGCCTGGCTAACGACGACGGTCAGAGCTCTGGGGGAGTCTCTGGGAGGGCGTGGACCTGACAGTCGTCGAGTTCAAGAGCCTTCCAAAGAAGCCCAGAGTTCTGGTCTTCGTCTCAGGCGCAGAAGAGACGGAAGAGAATCCGAACACGATTAGGAAGGCAAAATCCTGGACTAAGAGTGGGAGGATATCTACTTCTTTAGCAGGACAGTCGGGAAGGACGGGACAACTTTGGCCTACTCGATAGTTGAGGTTCAGAAACCTGGAAAAGGACCATCTTCGGGCATACTACAGGCTCGGAAGAGTAATCTTCCGAGTGTTGAAAGGACTAGATGGCGGGGATCAGGGTACTTCAAGCGAACCTCCAGCACAGTAGGGCCTCCTCGGCGGTTCTGACTGTTGCCATGACGGATTTTGATGTGGCCCTCATACAAGAACCCTGGATCAATAATTAGAGAATGGGTAGATCCTCCGTAGCCCCCCGAACCTGTATATTAGTGAAAAAACACATTAAAGTACTACCGCTAACCAATTTCTGTTTAAGAGATCTGACAGTGGTAAAAATCAGGACAGGGGACAAGGAGGTCTCGAAGGAGCTAACACTCGGATCGGCATACCTTCCTGGTGACGACCCTGTCCTGTCACCAACCAAGGAAGTGGAGGAGCTGGTGAGGAGTTGCAGAGCGGATGGATCACAACTCATCATCGGTTGCGATGCGAATTCGCAGCATATCATATATGGCAGCACGGACACCAATGAAAGAGGTGAGTCTTTATTAAAATTTATTATGACAAATAACTTAGACATACCAAATGTAGGAAACAAACCCACATTCGTAACCACGGAGTGGGGTAATCGACATAACGATAGGTACTGATTTTATAGTATAATGGCAAGGTGCTCAGATCACAGACACTTAAAAAACTTTACAATAGGGGGCACAGGGCCCACGCAAGAAACCTATATACAGTTTGAAGGGAATGAAACACACGATACGGAACAATATAGACCTTGAAGCGGCAGTGGAGCAAATGCAGGACGCTATCACTTCAGCGTATAATGACAACTGCCCCTAACGACAAAGGGTTCCAACAGGAATGTTCCCTGGTGGAATGAAGACCTTGCTCGAATGAGAGAGACAGTCAGAAAATAATTTAACAAAGCGAAAACAACAGGAGAGTGGAATACATATAAAAGAACACTCACTGATTACAACAAAGCCTTGAGTAAATCCAAGAGGGATTCATGGAGGAGGCACTGTGAGGACATTGAGAGTACTCCAGAATATGCCAGATTACACAAAATACTCTCTAAGGAACCTCAAGGCTCAAAATATACCATGAAAACAGAAAAAGGGGAGTATACGGAGATTGGGCAGGAGACCATAGAGGAACTATTCCGAGTCCACTTCCCAGGCTCACAATTAACCAACCTCTCACCAGAGGACTGTCAGAACACAGAACCGGAGCCCACCCTAAGGGCATCTAGGCAAGACTGGCAGATTGCAAAGAAGGTGGTAAATGTGGATAAAGTAAAATGGGCAATAAGCACATTCGAACCCTATAAATCGCCGGGAACGGACGGCATTTATCCAAAAATTTTACAGGAAGGACCAGACCTGCTTCACCACAGAATCAGTATGATACTTAGGAGTAGCCTAGCTCTAGGATACATACCAAAAAAATGGAGAACAACCAGAGTTAGCTTCAAATCAAATCCTGGGAAAACCGGACAGGAAGAAGCTAAATCTCTGAGACCAACAAGTCTTATGTCCATCAAGAACAATACGCATACAGACCAGGAGAATCGACAGAAACAGCACTACATAAGCTGGTTGAAAAAGCAGAATATGCTCTGGAACACAAGGAGGTACTATTGGGGGCCTTCTTGGACATTCAGCGAGCGTTTGATAACACATCTCCAGATTCAATAAGCAGTGCATTGAGGAGAAAACGGATTGGTGCAACTAGCTGTAGATGGATTAACTGCATGCTGAAAAGCAGACTAATATACAGTCTATAATGGAAAAGACTCTGGTGGCTCGGGTCGGGCGAGGATGTCCGCTGGGAGGGGTTCTATCGCCCCTACTGTGGAACCTCGTAGTGGACGAACTACTAGAGCTACTGAACAAAGACGGACACACAGCATACCCGCGAAAGTAAAATGCAATTACACAGTCAGACACCAACTGCAAAAGGGCCTGAATGAGTAAGCAGATGGACGAATGAAGAGGGACTAACAATTAGTCCATCTAAAACAACCATCATAATATCATTACCAGAAGAAGGAAATTGGAGGGGCTAGGACCACTAAACTTTCAAGGCGAACAGATACAGCTGTCGGGAGAAGTGAAGTATCTTGGAGTAATATTAGACTCCAAATTAACTTGGAACCAACAGCTAACAAGGATTAAAAGGAGGGCGGAAACGACACTTATGGTGGCGAAACAAGCTCATGGGAAAACATGGGGAGCTATACCGAACATGGTGCACTGGATGTATACCATGGTAGTCAAACCCATGATTACATATGCATATCTGGTCTGGTGGCCAAAGAGGCAGCAGACAAAGGCAATAATCGAACTAAGCAAGGTTCAACGACTTGCCTGTCTTGGAATTACGTGGACGATAAGGAACACGCCAACCGCAGCAATGGAAGTCCTACTAGACCTATCTCCTCTTCAATTCGTGATTATGGGGGAGGCAAGAATGGGATTCATCAGGCTACCTGAATTACCAAGTGGTATCTACGAAGACCTGGGGCACAACAGAATCAAAACTCTAGTGGGCAGAAACATCTTAGAGATGATGTTAACAGTTTTCCGTCCTCTCTATAGCGCTCACTCAGACCAATGAGTTCCTTATATAAAACATCAACAATTTATAATATATATAAATTGTTGATGTTGATCTAAGTATACAATACTAAGTTAAATTTGAATTTATGAATTTAGCCTATAATCCTTAACACTATGAAGACATGGCTCTTTACCAAATTGTTAGATTGTTTATCTGGATATAAAACTTAACAACATGTAATGTTCTCACCAAATCGTCCTGTAGTTTCCTCCCACTGTCAGGTGGTTACTACCTCTAGTCCGGAAGCTGAATTCTTCGGACAGATCCAGAACAAAAGAACGGCCAAGTGTAACCAACGTTCAATGTGAGACCAAAGTTTGCTCTACCGACAACAACGATTAAAACCGCCTTGATCATGAACAAAGGAACAAATAGAAGACGAAAAGAACAAGAACTAAATTGACACGTTGGGTGTCAGGAGGAAAATACCCTAACAATCTTATATCCGAAAACACTTTAAAAATGTTACATCAGAAAACACCTTAAAAATCTTATATTCGAAAACACCCTAAACATCTTACATTCGAAAACACCTTAAATGCATCGAACTCACTAGGTTGCCCGGTGACCAGATCGCAGATCGCACACGGAGCAATAATGTGACAAACGGACATTAACTCGTTCTATGATCTGTGGTTTGACACTTCTGATAGTTGGACTTGCAATTATATTAGCTAGACTAGACATTTTATTAATTAAATCCGACATTTGAATGCTGAAAGCATTGCTTGATGTAACCTATGGTGTTTATGCCCACTAGAAGATGTCTAGGATCTAATATGTATGTTTATTCAACCAGGTAAAATATGCCTCTAGACTATCGAACCACAAAATAACCTTACAATTTCCCAACTTTTACTTCGCCCGAAGCTATAACCACCTGCAATATGATTTCGAATATAATCTAGTAAATACCCTGATACTTTACTACAAGCCTTAACTTATCTAGGATTAAGAAACATATAGGTAATTTTATCCAACACTAGGAGGTAAATACAGGGGACGATCCAGTGGTGTATCCTCATTGGGTTCTGTAACATTTTATATATTCCTCTGAACTTATGGATTGCTACATATTTAACGTGGAAGGTTCATTGGTAAAAATGAACGTTACAATGAGGAAAGACCACATGATTCCTGAATTCACACACAACAAAAACTTCGGGATGGAAATCATTGACAGATAAATGGAAAGTAAACAACAACAGGAACAGAACTGAGAGAGTAACCTGGTACACAGATGGGTCAAAGACTCAGCAGGGATCTGGTGCTGGCATTTAGAACGAAACGGAAAAACTACAGTACAGCATTCCACTTGGAAAATATACCTCCGTATTTCAGGCGGAGGTATATGCCACTGTGCTAAAGAAAATATAAGGAGGTCTTACACAAATAAGAGGATCGATATACTATCGGACAGCCAGGCTGCCCTAAAGGCAATTACAAACCCAAAGGCGACGTCAAGGCTCGTATCGGAATGCCAAAGAGAACTGACACGACTGGCAGACCACAACAAAGTAACTTTGATGTGGGTACCAGGACATGCAGGAATCGAAGGCAACGAAAAAGCAGAAGAGTTAGCGAGAAAAGGATCATCTACTCCATTTACTGGCTCCAGAACCGGCCCCTGGGAGTACCAAAGAGTATAAGTAAGGGGTCAATAGGAGAATGGGTCAGAAATCGACAAAATGGATACTGGAACTCTATATCCAGGTAAAGACACGGAAAATGTTTATTAAACTAACATGTGAGCAAAGAACTGAAGAACTATTAAAAATGAATAGGATTCAGATAAGAGCTGTTGTTGGCCTCCTAAGAGGACATTGCGCCCTCAAAGGACATCTACATCGAATGAGACTGTACAACGGAGACTCTGCAACAGGGAAACGGAGACAGCACACCACATACTGTGTGATTGTGAGACTTTAGGCAGGACAAAAGGCAGGTCATATATGGACACCCCAAACTTTGTCCAGAAGATTACAGCACCCAGCTGGCAGAGAAGCTATACAAGCTTGTAAACGGGACCCGGCTACTGGAATGGGTGGTGTGAGAAGGATGGGAGGTTGCGCACAATAAGCCAAGAGGCTGCAGTGCAATCCGGCGAAAAGGACGGCTCCAAGAAGGAGAAGAAAAAAATCAGTGCCGCGCGTAGTGGCGTATGCGTTCTTTGCGATACTTTCTCTTAGTTGTAAATGTTATACTTAAACGAAAATTTAAAACACTTAGGCCCGTATTCACAAAGCTCGATTACAGGTTTAACGACTCGATTAAATTTTGACGAACTCGTCAAATGATGAAAACAATTGCCAAACTCATCGTCTGATCAGGTAACGAAAAGTTGGTAATCGAGTCGATTATAGGCAAAATCAAGCCTGTTTGGTATTCACAAAGCTTCGTCAAGTTGACGATCTCGTCAAATTGCATTTGACGAGATGATTACCTAATCAGTGCTCCTTGGTCGATTATATTTGACAGTTCTCAACCTTTAGCCATTTTAATAAAACTTATTGAAGATTTTAAGGTGAAATTAAATATATTGACCTAAAAAAAGAGTAAAAAAGAAAAAAGAATAAACAAATGCAGATATAAATATAAATTTTGTGAATGTTTAGCTAAAAAATTTAAAGGTAAGTAAATGTATACGACGTAATATTACAGTAATATTAGGTCTGGGTTTGATAAATACTTTTATTCCTAAAATATTGTTTCCAGATTCACATATCCAACTTGTCTGCATTAACCTCGTTGTTCTTTTCAGCTGGCCAAGAACCCCTTCGGAAGTTAAGGTGTATAAGGTATCGAGTAAATCACTTGACGATGTATGATAATTTAGACTTTCCACTCCGGTTTAGATTTTGACAGGTGGTGTACCAAAACACTGTACTGATTTAGTCATAATGTTACATCAATTACAAACAGGAACGAAGACATATTCTCACTTCTGGTAACACTGCAATTTTATGCGACTGGTATGGTACGTTTCAAAACTGTGTAGGAGATCTACTAACAAATCACAACCATCTGTGGCAAGAAGATATTGCTGCACTCATCCAACCAGGGAAATACAAATACCCACATGGGAGGAAATTATTCCTGTGTGTATGCAGATTTATACAAAATGACTTGAGTACCTGGAAGTAATAATAGAAAATGCTGACAATTTATTTCATGAAAATAGAAATACATTAAACATATTTGTTTTGTGAATGCTTTTCCTGATACTTTGTTTTATTGTGGATTTGATAGTTCTTATTTGTACTTTGTAAATTTATAAATATGGAAGAGTAAAATTTAGTTTGTATTTTTTTTTTTTGTAATATACTTTAATTTACCTTAGTAACAGTTCCTCTTATAGCTTGTATTTGTACACTTTTTTTAAAACTCATTTCTTTATTTACATAAAACATCACTCCAATAACAACTCATTTACATACATATGTAAATCGCCATTATGTACTTAATATCAATCTTTCTGCCAACTTTAAATACTACAATGTACTTCTGCATTAGGCGGGAATTTTAAATTTAAAATTAGTCTGTTAAATACAACTTTTTTAATAATTCAACAGTTTGCTTAAAAAAATACATTTTACTTGCTTTTATTTGTTACATATTAAAATACTTATTTAGTAGAAAAAAGTATATAAACTAAAATAACAATAGACAATATTTTTTTTAAATATAATTTTTTAAATAAAAATTAACAAGATAACCTAATTTGGTTACTTTTCTAAAAAAAATGTTGTTTTATTATTTTCTCTCCTAAGGGGAAACTGATAGTTTTTTCCCTCTCTTAGTTTCTATTTCACTTCAAATTAAAAATTCAGAGTTGAGTTGTTATTTTAGGGGTAGACTAGGGATAGGTAGGGGCTCTGGTTCACCTGTAAACCGCATGTCTGAAAAAAAATTACATAATCAGTGATCGTTATATAATCTTTATAATATATTTTGGTAGGTGTTCTAATAAGTATTGAAAAATAGTTTATGTGAAATATACTACATCAAATAGTGATAAATAATTTTTCAGTTTTGTCCTATATACCTACATACCTATTAAATGTTTTAGTTTTACAATTTCTTATCTTATTTCTATTCCAAGGAATTATTTTTAGATGACTTTTTTTGCAAATAGGTAAAATCAAAACTTAATATACATATGTATATTAAGTTTTATTTTACATATTATATTAAGTTATGTATAAATATACATATGTATATCCCTAGAAGTAGACAGGTATATAGACAAGTAGACTGTACAAGTAGATATATCTTGTTCAACCATAAATTAATTCAGAAAACAAAATACAAGATCATATTAATCCTTAACTCTGACACGTTATTTATTTTATACTAACCGATAGTATCGGCATGATAGTAAAAAGCAACCTTACCTAGAGCCCTAGATTCGACCTACAGCCCTGGGTTCGTCATTCAATTACATATATGAAGCTCGACAGACAATTTTAGGCTCACAGGGTTTAGAAATGGTCAATACTTGTATTTTTTCATAGCGGTATGATATGTATGGTATAGGTACGGTGATGTCAAGTTAATGGTTAATAGTAATAAGTAATAAATATTGCTTTACTCACTTTATTTAGCTTTGTTGCTGATTTTGTTATTAAAATTCTATATTATTTTCAGTAACCTTTGTTTGGGGTAAATCCAACTCTTATAGGATACTTTTGCAATGATCCTCCTAAAAAAGACATCAATAAGATATTTAAAATTATCAAAGGGGCAAGCTGATTAGATATTATTGTAATCACTTGTTTATAGAGAATCCTTTTATTTTTTAAATCATCATATTATAATGATTTAACTATGTGTTTGATACTTCTGAGGTTGTCAGCAATAAACTCCTTTCGCCTTCATTCTTTGTTTGGTTGCATCCAGTGAAGTCCGTTTCGTTTCTATTATATTCTTTTTTCTATTGAGGAAACATTAGGATTAGCTGGGAGAGGAAAAAGTATAAAAATAATGCCTGGTTAAGGTAGTATATGTAACCATTGTAAGTATATGTATCAATGTAATAAGCATAAAATGAGGACTTTAAATATTAATATTTATATGTATTTACTTTTATTACTATTTATTATTTTATTACTATTTAATATTTATATGTAAAATGTGTTATGTATTTACATGAACACTTGTTAGAAACTTAGTTTCATATGCTGCTTATTACATTGTGTATATAAAACTTCAATACTCAAAGGAAAGCAGTGAAAATTACACGCCGATAAAATGAAAAAAAATATAAAATAACACCAGTTATACTTACTTTTCAATAATATTGGTTAAGGGACTTCTCCTGTTCGGTAATTTTTTGTCTTTTAGGTTGTTTTTATAATGTACAAAACCGAAATACTCATGTAAATAAGTAAAACGAAAAATTATAAACAACACACCAGAACATAACCTAGCAAATGCACTAAATACAGAGCATCAGGGTAAAATTAGACAGAGATGGATAGTTAATAATAAAGATGAACATATCTGACGTGACGTATGAGGCAGTGGATATAACAGCGTTGCCAAACGTTTTTCCATCAAACGATTCCATCACGTAATCATCTCATCAAATGTACTACTTTTGTTTTGTGAATACCAAATAATTTGATCAGCCGATTAAATTTAATTGGCCGATTACGTAATCAGCCGATTACAGTTTCTTTGTGAATACCACCCTGACCCTCTTAAACATCATTAACTTGAGGGAGTCGTCGCTGCATTGAAATTATGATGTATACGAAGTAGAACGCGGCGCCGATTATCCTACTCTAATTATTACGTATACTTCAAACATTGGCACAAGGGCGCCAATCACTGAAATTTACATGAATTCACTTACTATTTGTTGGCACCCTAAATATTTCCCGCCAATTCTACAATTTCTAAGTTCTAACCCCTAATTACTAATCCAAATACATACATTATAAAATAACATAAAGCCATTACAGAAACACAACATCTTGTTTAGTAATATAATAACTCTATAATGTGGAGCAAGTTTCTTAACAAAAAAACAAGTTTCCTACCTTTTTTATGAAGTCGTTATACTAAACTGTCACAACACAGCCACAGGCAACCTAATATTTCATTGGGGTGGGTAAGGTTGCTAGTTTCTTTACTGCTTAACGATTGAGTTGAGTTCAAGGCGGGAAATTAAAAAAAAAAACATTAAATATTAGTGAGGTGCCAATCATTGGTTTAGTGCCAACGACTGGGTATTTTCCCTATTCCCCACTTAATGAAAATTATGTAATTAAATAATAATTGTAACTTCACATCTCTAAACTTTCTCCAACTTCATCAGCGACTTTCCTAATCCTCTGGGGCTTCTGAAGACCTGTGCTTAATATCATTATTTTGAAACAAATTTGTAAAATAGCAATGCTTCTATTTTATTCCATTTATCAGAACCATAATGTTAAGCTAGTAAATTTGAAATACTCTTTATTTTGTCTATTTTTGTAGGAACGTCTAGTTACAATACTTGAGGCATCATCAGCTTTAATTTTGTTTCCTTTATAGCGAAAAAAGCCCTACTATTAACTATATTATACTATATTATACTTATACTAAGGGAAAATTATCTCCAACTGGGCTACATGTTTTGGAGCATTACACAGAAGCACATTGCACAACAACTTCATTTGAACTTTTCTGACTCTCAGTCTCGATCCACACAAAACTATAAACATTAACTGAAAGTTCTATTTTTTGAATTTCCAACAACCACAGTAGAGTTATAAAAGTTTATCTGCATACTGAAGTAAGCATTTTGATCAGGTTGTCTTCCTTTGTGCCCACACGTAGGAAACTCCAGTAGTGACTGGCGAATACCTGGCGTAAATAGGTACTGCTGACTAGTTTTATACAATAAATAAATGTTATAAGAAAAAATATACCTAAACGCTTTGGCTACAGCCCTTTTTTTTCCACTTATTATTAACAGTCTTTGATCTAGCTTTATTTCCAGGACATTGTTTAATGACCTCACTCATCGAGTCCTCACTTCAGTTCCTACCCGACTAATTCGACCACGAGGAACGCGCGGAAAATTCGCTACGGCTACCAGTTTTCCTGGAAACCAGTTTTCGCCATATCCGGTCATCCCGACGACCAAGAAAAAACCGATATCATGTCCGCGTTCAGCACCCGAAAAAAAAATTCTATTAACAATTTTTCAACCCTCGTACCCTGTTACTGTCGTGGCACTAGCATGGGCGTAGTCAGGGGGGTCACGTGCACTCCCTAGATTCAAAGAAAAGACATTTTAAATAAATAAAAGAAAAAATATATATACCATTTAAATTTCCCGGGCATAAGGATCGTACGCAGTGCATGTGCGAATATGTAAACGCTGTTCTTGGTTTAGCAGAGCCACCTCAAGTCAGCTGGTTTGCACTGGCTTGTTGAAGCTTGTTGAAGCTGTGCTATATACGATAAGTAAAGAAACGGTGGTTGAGCTATCCTAAATCAAAATCCGCTGGCAATTCGGGAAATTTCATATTAAGTAAAAAGTGTCATATTAAGTTTTAGTTATAATTTAAGCTTGATGATCATCGTTTGAGTGTTGCAGTCTTTATATACTTTGCAACACCTTTCCTTTACTCAATTGGCAAAGCAGGCAGGAAAAATGCTGACTCTAGCTCCGGCAGCACAGCGTTTAGGGGTAGGTTCCCCGGATATCAAAAACTTTTGATTGTGGCTTCGGGCGCCAGATATTTTTAAATAAAAATACCAAAATTTTCTATAACCAGACAAAGAAAACTATGAGTTGAAAGCTTTCTTGATATACCCTGAGAAAGAATAAAATTCAAAGATACAACAATAACAAATATATTAAAAGAAGTGTACAATATTGTTGATTGACCCACTATGTTATACAAAAATTTGAGTGGAGCACTGACGTTACAATTGCATTGACCGGCAGGGTACAACAGAACAGTCTTACATTTACTAGCTCCTGGGTGCAGCGTAGAGTTGCCTTTTCGGAGGTAGATGGGAGATTATACAAATTGCGGCCAGCAGTACTGCGTAAGCGATACTCCTCGAGGTCTCTACGGCACGTATGCCACTGTTCGAAGGTGGTCGGGGTTCTTTAATTGTGGTGCTTGCCGTTTGTCCAGAAAGTGTTTACATACTGAGAAAAAGGATAATCAGTGCTTTTTCTAATGAGAGTTCGTAAGCAGCGGGTAATCTGTTAAAATGACTTTATATAAACCAACTTGGAAATGAGTCATAAATCAAAGACTCAGGTAATTAATTAATAATAAAAAGGTTACCAAATACCGAGAGGTAAGTAAACATTCCATCAATTCTCCCTTGTCAACACAAACACCAGAGGTAACAAAATATATAAAAGAGATAAAGCATTAAGAAGAAATTATAGAAAGAACAAACGATAGATGTAGCCATTGAACAAAAATTGGGCTTAAAATGCATGAGGATAACCCACCCTAAGTTATCCAACTTGCAGAAGAGATAGGTCCACCCTGACCTCTTAATCAAACAATAACAAAAATATGAGACATTGAAAAGCTTGACGGTAGATCGTCCCGAAAATACCATACTTGCTAACTCCACAAATAAGTTCATAATCACTTATTTGAGGAACCCTAAACATAAGGAGCCTTAAAATGCTGGATGTTGATCCGCCCCGAGACAACATACTTGCAAAATACCACCACGGTATACAAAACAAAAATAAATCAAACATAAGGAGCACTAAAATGCACGGATGTCGACTCGCCCCGAAGCCAACATGCTTGCGAAGAAAACAAAAAATCATAAGACTCGATAGGATGCTCCAGAAATACTGCACAACACCCAGTCAAACTGATCGGTAGTTGTTGGGATTACAATGACCCTGAATTAACAACCCAGGGGTCACATCTACCAACTAGCCTGGAATTTAAACCAACCGAACAGCTTCCAGGGCGCTCCCACAGTACCACCGGTCCTTTAAACTAACAAACACAAAATAAAATAGATATCTAGAATTTTACGAGGTTCCAGCTCGTTTTTGTGAGATGCTCCGAACACAGCACCACCTGAATTGGACAACAGATACCATCTTCCGCTGCGAGATGTAAAGGCTGCGCCGTCAATGGATCTGCCATCAACAACACAAAACAGCTAGTACCTTGCTCGAATCATTCACAAGTAGTTGAGGTACTAGTAGTCAAAATCGGGAAGATAATTTGTACCTGAAGTACAAAAAACATAATCGGTAAGACAAAAAATCATAAGACATAGTCGATAGTAAAACTTTTGTGACGTAATCGGTAAGAAGACTTTTGAGACATGATCGGTAAGAAACTTTTGAGACATGTTATAGAATTGAGACACAGGTCAAAGACAAAGCGGTAAGATACTACAAGATACGATAAGAAAAGATAAATACAAGATAAGAAAATTGATAAAAAATACTTATGTAAGATCTCGTCCACATCACCAAGCAACTATGATCTCTTCGAGTTGGTGTTAAGATAAATGCAAGGCAAATAAAATTCATTAGAAATTCAAAGGTACTAACGATAAAAATTACATTTTATTGCCTTACTAAAATTCAAAACCAAAATGACACCAACTGTCCGAGACATCGTACACTCAGTGCAAGATACATATAGAGATAAGAGCTTACATAATAAATAATACAAGGTACGATAATTGTTTACATTGACAAGGAAACAAAATCCGTTACAAAACTGTCTCAAAAAAATTAGTTATTAGATGTCTCAAAAATCTTGGACCTGTCCCCATAAAAGAAACAATAAAATGGAACATAGATAGAAGAGAATCAGACTAAGACAAAGAATATAGAAAGAATTAAGAAGAAAACTAAAAAATGGATACAATAGACAAAAGACAAAATACGACGATTTTCGTTGTCGTAGTTACCGAAACGTGGATGTAAGTTAAGATAAGCTATAAGATAAGATAAAAAATCCTTGCATCTTCCAAATAATACAACTGGAGCATTTCGGTAACGAAAAAGCGGCCCTCCCTGAACAACCCTGCATCGAAAAGAGAAAGATAGGTGATCAAAGCCAAAAGGAAGGTGACAGTCAAAAAATATACAAATACTAAAGAAAATATTTTAAGGCATTATTCCTCGTCTGTCGTAGACGGGGAAGGGTTGACAGGCTTTTCTAAGTTAGTGTAGTCTGGTTTAAGATCGTTGACGTGCCAGTTTCCTAAATCTTTACCATTGGTATCTTTAAGAGTATAGACCAGATTAGATACTACTTTTGTTACGGTACAAGGTATATATTTAGCAGCTAATTTGGCCGAATAGTCATTGGGTTTTATTAGACAAAGTATAATTCTTTTTCCACACTCTATCACCAACATGACATTTAAGGGAACGTTTGCGCAGGTTATATTGATTGACATTACGTAAGTAGGCATCATGTAGTTTCTTACGAATATCAATATATAATTTCGGAAGTTCTTGTAAATCTTCAATTAATTGATTTTTATTAGTTACATCATCAATATTTTTACTATTTTCTGAAATTTTACCGTAATAATCCCCTGTTAAAGGCATATTTCTGCCAAAAAGTAAAAAATGCGGGAGAATAACCAGTTACTTCATGTTTTGCCAATCTTATAGCTTGCGCAACTTTATGAATAGAACAATCTCAAGTTTTATGATTTCCATGAATATATGGACGTAATGCAGTTACTATGACTTTATTTGTTCTCTCACTGTGATTGATCTGTGGCTAAAATTTAGCATTATACCAAACCTTTTCAATTTTGTAATTTTCTATTAAAGCTTTAAATTCTTTGCTAGTAAACTGACTTCCATTATCGCAAGAAATAATCTGAGGCACGCCATAGATAAGGAAAAATTGATTTTCCAGAAATTTAATGATGCCAGCAGACGAAGCTTTAGCCATCGAGTGAATTAAGACTTATTTCGTAAACCAGTCTACGGCGACAAAAATATATTGATTCCCTTGTTTAGACCGGAGATAAGGTCCGAGAAGATCACAACTAATTCGTAGGAATGGAAAATTGAGTTTTGCATAAGCCCCCATTAAACCTGCTCGAGGTAAATTTAAATTTTTATTTGCAGCACACACTGTACATTTTCTGACATAATTATATACATCCCTTCGGATACCAAGCCAATAATATAACTCTAAAATACGAGATAAGGTTTTAGAAACTCCAAAATGTCCAGCAGTTTCAGAGTCATGAAACAAACGAAAAATTTCCAAACGATTTGGAGTCGGTACGACAATTTTCCAGTTAGATAAAGTGATCACAGGATTGTGGTGAAAAGCATGTTTGTATAAGATATTATCTTCGATACGAAAAGCGGAAAAGCGAAAAGCTGCAAAATAATAAAATGAGACCTTGAAATGCTGGGAGAATGGTTCGTCTCGGCAATACCATCTCACTTGCAAACTTGAACAAAAATTGGGCTTGAAATGCATGAAGATAACACACCCTAACTTATCCTACTTGCAAAAGAGGTAGGTCACTCCCGACCTCTTACTACAACCACATTGTTACCACATTTTCCGCGTTGTCTGGGACTTTACCATAATAATCTCCCGTGAGAGGTATATTCCTTGCAAATGTTAAAAAGGAGGGAGAATACCAAGTAACATCATGTTTTGCTAAGCGAATCGCTTGGGCAACCTTATGAATTGATACATCCCAATCCTTATAAATACCATGTATGAAAGATCGGAGAGCAGTTAAAATAACCTCGTTACTTCTTTCAGAGTGATTAATTCTAGCATGAAACTTAGCAATTAACCAGTTAGTAATTTTATAACTATCCAAAAAAATTTTAAACTCTTTACTAACAAAATAACTAGCGTTATCAGACAAGAAAATTTGGGGAACACCATAAATTAAAAATACATGATTTTCCAAAAAATTTATTATATTTTTGGAGGTGACTTTAGGCAGAGGTTGAACTAATACAAATTTTGTAAACCAATCGACTACCACAAAAACATATTGGTTACCATTTTTTGATCTAGGATATGGACCTATAATATCTGCAGATAACAACTGAAACGGAAAGTTGATGTTTTTGTAAGATCCCATTAAACCAGCTTGAGGTAAAATTGGACTCTTATTAGCCGCACAAACGGCACACTTTCGAACATATTTTAGTACGTATTTACGTAAACCAGCCCAGTAATATAATTCTAAAATTCTAGCTAATGTTTTCGACACTCCAAAATGATCGGCTGTTTCATTATCATGATAAAGGTTAAAGATCTCCTTTCTATTAGCGGTAGGTACTACAATATTTCCATTCCGAAAGATTACTAACAACAGGGTTGTTAGAAAAAATATGTTTATATAAAACTTGATTGTCTACTTGAAATGACGGGTACAACTCTGGATGATCCGAAACCTTTTGTAAGATATTCTTATACCATTTATCCTGTTTAAAATTAGACACATCTAAAACTGCGGTTTCCGGGATAGCATGAGATAAAGCGTCGGCGACAATATTCAGGGAACCTTTACGATGGACAATTTCAAAATCGTACTGAGAAAGTCTAACAGCCCAACGAGCTAACCGACCTGAGAGGTTACTAAGATTATGCAACCAAATTAACGAGGCGTGATCAGTCTCCACAATAAAATGAGTTCCTTCAATATACCTACTTCCTAAAAGTCTCAATACCAAAAATTACACTATAGAGTTCTTTCTCGGTGCCACTATATTTAGAGAACTGATCCCACTGCCCGATCGGATGCATCGCATTGCACATAAAAAGTCTTTGAAAAATCAGGGCTAGCTAAAATAGGAGCACTAGTTAATCGTTGTTTTACTTCGTCAAAAGCTTGCTGAGCTTCAGACGTCCAAGATATAGGTTGACCCTTTTTACGGCCGTGTAACAATCCCGTAATAGGCGCACTTAATAAGGAAAAATTTTTAATAAACCGACGATACCACCCAACTAAACCTAGAAACCTTTTAACCTCCGTAGTTGTCTTTGGAACAGGGTAATTAAGTATGGCAGTGACTTTAGAAGGATCAGTTCGCAGACCTTGATCATCAACAACAAAACCTAAATAAGATAGAGATGGTCTACAAAACTCACATTTCTCTAAATTTATCGTTAAGTTAGCAGCCTTAAGCCGTTCATATACTTTACGTAAAACTTCTAAATGAGTTGAAAAGTCCGGAGTAACTACAATAATATCATCTAGATATGCAAAAACAAAAGGCTCTAGTGAGGGACCAATCACTTGATCAATAAGTCTAACTAAAGTTTTCGGACTGTTAATCAGACCATAGGGCATAACACAATATTCAAATAATCCTTTTCCATAAACAGCAAAAGAGGTCTTAGGTCTAGAAGCCGGATCTAACGGAATTTGATTAAAAGCAATTTTAAGATCTATAGTAGTAATATATCGGGCATCCCTTAATTTATTTAATATATTATCAATAAGTGGCATAGGATAGGCATCCGGAACAGTGAGATCGTTCAATTTACGACCATCAAAACACACACGATATTTACCAGGCTGTTTTTTAGGCACCAGCCACAGTGGACTACACCAGGGTGATTGTGAGGGCTGTATTATTTTCATTCTAAGCATTTCGTCAATTTCAGTGTTTAAAATCTTTTGCATAGCAGGTGACAAGGGATATTGACGTTGTTTAACTGGTTTGGCATTACCAGTGTCAATCGTATGTGTAATTAAATGAGTGCGACCAAGCGTATCGGCAGGGCCGATATCGATTATCGACTATCGATTTAAATAATTTGACTACTTGTTGAAGTTCATTCTTCTGACTATCAGAAAGGTTAGACAAAGATTGAATGGTATTTACAGTACACACTGTAGAAACTGGTGGATCGTAGGTGAAATTCTTAAAGTTCAAATTAAGTCCATAAATTTTGAGGAAATCTATGCCTAAAATAAGACTATGTGCCAACGAAGGTATAACTAAAATTTTTACAAATGTTATTAAGAGTTAACGGCACCGATATATAACCCAATACATCCTGATGTTTCCCATCTGCAGTGGTGACTTGCAGAGAGTGATCGTACTGAATATTTATTTGTAAAGACCTTAAGAGAAACATACCCCCGGAACCCAAAATAGAGGAATTACTTCCACTGTCTACCAATGCTAAACGGAGTGATCACCAATTTGCACATACAAATAAGGGCGTGTATCATGCGGTTTTTTAACAAATATAGGGTTGAGGCAATTAGTTGGTGGCTTAAAATTCATAAATGTTTTAACTGTATGCAACTAACGATTCCATTCGGAACTAGAACCGAATTGATTGACCCGGCCTTTTGGCCTTGCCTTTGCAGTTGGTTTGATCGGTACGCCTTGCTTGAGAAACTAGAGTGGAAGGTTCTGGACTTGAAGTGCTGGTGACGGCGTCCAGATCTACGGCACCATTTGACATGTTTTTTGAGGAATTTTTCGAATGGAATCGCGTGCATTTTACTTTAGTGACATTACGGAGACCACAGCCATAACAAAAGACGGTTTTGGGTTTACGGCAATCGTTAAAAGTATGACCCATTAAGTTACAATTCCAACAACGGATTGACGATACGGTGGCAACATCTGCTGAAGACCTTCTAGTAAAAGATTGTTTCCGAGTAGCTAATTCGTTAAAAGCACAACTCAAGTCAGGTTCCCACAAACCAGTTCTAATGGTTGGGGGTGGTACATACCGATCAGACCAAACACGTGACTCTTCCAGTTGCTTGCAATACTTAGTTAATTCTGCGATAGTTTTTGGTTCTACTAAGGCTAACCTAGACAAGTAATAAGGGTGTAAATTTCTTTTTATTCTATTTACTCTATCAAGTTCTTTTGGTTTCATAATTAATCGACTAAATAAATTCTCCATACAAGCGATGTACGTGATGACTCTTTCATTAAAACCCTGAATTGATTCCTGAATTGATTAATTGATTCCTGAATTTCAAGTACGTCCTGCTCATGAGGAAAATGATTACTAGGAAGTATCTTGACAAAGCTCCTATTAGCACATTCCTGCGCTAATGCTCCCTTTAAACGTTTTCGTTTGGACTCAACGTCACCAAGTGACTCGATATTCCTAATACGTAACTCGTAGGTTAATTCTCTTGTTCTCAGATGGTTAGGTTCCATATTATATTAACCCAATCTAAATACAGCCACAAACCAATTACTCAATACCATAAAAATATTTAATATTCAAAGTCTCAATGTAAGTTTTGCAACACCTGGTATATAAAGTTAATAAACTTATAACTAGCCACTCGATATGTGAAACTGATAAGCAGATATTTATTCACCTGATATTCTATGCTTTGCGACCTTTTATCACACACAATTATAAATACCAGATAATAATATATAGTTTTTGTTGATTGGCAAAAAGTTCAAGACACAAGTAAACAAAATACCGTTTGTCCCAGACTTAAAATAGCAATCAGAATATTAAACTTACACAAATTTGGCCAGAAGATATATATGACCCACTAACTATATTTTTTAGGTATTGTCTCTCACATTAGCAAAAATCGAAAAATTCCAAGCTACAGTTGGTTGTTAAATGCCAATTTCAGTAATTTATAAAAATCAGGCCCCACGTTGGCCGCCAATTTATGCAATGTAACCCTGAGGGTTTTGATTGGCAACTACCCCAGAGCTTACAGAATGTAGCTCCAGCCAGCTCAGGGGAGTCGTGAGCACGTGATTTTTTTTCTTTTATTTAACAACTGTAACCTGTAAAATGGTTGGGCGCCAGCTAAAGGACAGACAATACGCTAGAGTAAAATAAGATCTCTATTACAATAAAACAATTGCAAAAAATTTTTAAAGTGATTACTAGCTCAACTTAAATTGTACAATAACGGATTAGAAACTCTTCTGGCCAATGTTAGAAGTGGAAAATTGTTACCCCACCGTAGCCTGGAGGCGGGACGTTGGACACAGTCAGTAGAAGGTCCTGAGTAGATTGACAGCAGTGCACTGGTCGGGCTACACGAGCCTGGAGGTCAGGTACCTTCGGAGTGGGGGTGTGTCCACAGTTATCTCCCTAACAGCTACTCCGTGTAGGGCTTCTTAGATTTGGTACGTTGGTTACAATAAAATTCTTAAAGAAACTACAAATTCTTTGCAAACTGTACAAAAAAATGATACTAAAATTTAGCCTAAAAGTGGGCTATAAATATCTACAAGGTAACAATAAATCTAAATATAAATTAACCAATAAAAATTAGGTACCGAGACAAAGAAACGATAGGACGGACGGGGTAGTCGACTTTCTTTAAAAAATTTAATAGACAAATTTTCGATCAAACGCGAGCGTTTTACTGAAAACGATGAATGCCCCCGCATTGATACCGTGCAAGCAACTGAATTAGGTCCGAACGAGGTGATCTATTGCCATAAGTTCGTTAAAGAAATCATAGGACGGACGGGGTAGTCTACTTTCGCTAAAAAATTTAATAGACAAATTTTCGATCAAACGTGAGCGTTTTCCTGAAAACTATGAATGCCCCCGCATTGATACTGTGCAAGCAAGTGAATTAGGTCCGAATGAGATGACCTACAGCCATAAGTTCGTTAAAGAAACGCGAGCGTTTTACTGAAAACTATGAATGCCCCCGAATTGATACCTTGCAAGCAAGTGAATTAGGTCCGAATGAGGTGAACTATTGCCATAAGTTTTTAAGTTAAGTTAAGACAAATTTTCGATCAAACGCGAGCGTTTTCCTGAAAACTATGAATGCCCCCCGCATTCATAAAGTGCAAGCATGTGAATTAGGTCCGAATGGGGTGATCATTAGCCATAAGTTCATTAAAGAAACGATAGGACGGACGGGGTAGTCGACTTTCTTTAAAAAATTTAATAGACAAATTTTCGATCAAACGCTAGCGTTTTACTGAAAACGATGAATGCCCCCGCATTGATACCGTGCAAGCAACTGAATTAGGTCCGAATGAGGTGATCTATTGCCATAAGTTCGTTAAAGAAACCATAGGACGGACGGGATAGTCTACTTTCGCTAAAAAAATTTAATCGACAAATTTTCGATCAAACGTGAGCGTTTTCCTGAAAACTATGAATGCCCCCGCATTGATACCGTGCAAGCAAGTGAATTAGGTCCGAATGAGATGACCTAGAGCCATAAGTTCGTTAAAGAAACAATAGGACGGACGGGGTAGTCGACTTTCGCTAAAAAAATGTAATAGACAAATTTTCGATAAAACGCGAGCGTTTTACTGAAAACTATGAATGCCCCCGCATTGATACCGTGCAAGCAAGTGAATTAGGTCCGAATGAGATGACCTACAGCCATAAGTTCGTTAAAGAAACAATAGGACGGACGGGGTAGTCGACTTTCGCTAAAAAATGTAATAGACAAATTTTCGATAAAACGCGAGCGTTTTACTGAAAACTATGAATGCCCCCGCATTGATACCGTGCAAGCAAGTGAATTAGGTCCGAATGAGGTGATCTATTGCCATAAGTTCGTTAAAGAAACCATAGGACGGACGGGGTAGTCGACTTTCGCTAAAAAATTTAATAGACAAATTTTCGATCAAACGCGAGCGTCTTCCTGAAAACTATGAATGCCCCCGCATTGATACCGTGCAAGCAAGTGAATTAGGTGCGAATGAGATGACCTACAGCCATAAGTTCGTTAAAGAAACAATAGGACGGACGGGGTAGTCGACTTTCGCTAAAAAATTTAATAGACAAATTTTCGATCAAACACGAGCGTTTTACTGAAAACTATGAATGCCCCCGCATTGATACCGTGCAAGCAAGTGAATTAGGTCCGAATGAGGTGATCTACAGCCATAAGTTCGTTAAAGAAACCATAGGACGGACGGGGTAGTCGACTTTCGCTAAAAAATTTAATAGGCAAATTTTCGATCAAACGTGAACGTTTTCCTGAAAACTATGAATGCCCCCGCATTCATAAAGTGCAAGCATGTGAATTAGGTCCGAATGGGGTGATCACTAGCCATAAGTTCATTAAAGAAACGATAGGACGGACGGGGTAGTCGACTTTCTTTAAAAAATGTAATAGACAAATTTTCGATCAAACGCGAGCGTTTTACTGAAAACGATGAATGCCCCCGCATTGATACCGTGCAAGCAACTGAATAAGGTCAGAATGAGGTGATCTATTGCCATAAGTTCGTTAAAGAAACCATAGGATGGGCGGGGTAGTCGACTTTCGCTAAAAAATTTAATAGACATATTTTCGATCAAACGCGAGCGTTTTCCTGAAAACTATGAATGCCCCCGCATTGATACCGTGCAAAAAAGTGAATTAGGTCCGAATGAGGTGATCTACAGCCATAAGTTCGTTAAAGAAACATTAGGACGGACGGGGTAGTCGACTTTCGCTAAAAAATTTAATTGACAAATTTTCGATCAAACGCGAGCGTTTTACAGAAAACTATGAATGCCTCCAAATTGATACCGTGCAGGCAAGTGAAATACACCGTCCGTCCTATGGTTTCTTTAACGAAACCATAGGACGGACGGGGTAGTCGACTTTCGCTAAAAAATTTAATAGACAAATTTTCGATAAAACGCGAGCGTTTTACTGAAAACTATGAATGCCCCCACATTGATACCGTGCAAGCAAGTGAATTAGGTCCGAATGAGGTGATCTACAGCCATAACTTCGTTACAGAAACCATAGGACGGACGGGGTAGTCGACTTTCGCTAAAAAATTCAATAGACAAATTTTCTATCAAACGCGAGCGTTTTCCTGAAAACTATGAATGCCCCCGCATTGATACCGTGCAAGCAAGTGAATTTGGTCCGAATGAGGTGATCTACAGCAATAATTTCGTTAAAGAAACCATAGGACGGACGGGGTAGTCGACTTTCGCTAAAAAATTTAATAGATATATTTTCGATCAAACGCGAGCGTTTTCCTGAAAACTATGAATGCCCCCGCATTGATACCGTGCAAAAAAGTGAATTAGGTCCGAATGAGGTGATCTACAGCCATAAGTTTGTTAAAGAAACATTACGACGGACGGGGTAGTCGACTTTCGCTAAAAAATTTAATAGACAAATTTTCGATCAAACGCGAGGGTTTTACTGAAAACTATGAATGCCCCCGCATTGATACCGTGCAAGCAAGTGAATTAGGTCCGAATGAGGTGATCTATAGACATAAGTTCGTTAAAGAAACCATAGCACGGACGGGGTAGTCGACTTTCGCTAAAAAATTTAATAGACAAATTTTCTATCAAACGCGAGCGTTTTACTGAAAACTATGAATGCCCCCGCATTGACACTGTGCAAGCAAGTGAACTAGGTCCGAATGAGGTGATCTACAGCCATAAGATCGTTAAAGAAACCATAGGACGGACGGGGCAGTCGACTTTCGATAAAAAATTTAATAGACAAATTTTCGATCAAACGCGAGCGTTCTACTGAAAACTATGAATGCCCCCCCGCATTGATACCGTGCAAGCAAGTGAATTAGGTCTGAATGAGGTGATCTACAGCCATAAGTTCGTTAAAGAAACATTAGGACGGACGGGGTTGTCGACTTTCGCTAAGAAATTTAATAGACAAAAATTTCGGTCAAACGCGAGCGTTTTCTTGAAAACTATGAATGCCCAAGCATTGATACCGTGCAAGCAAGTGAATTAGATCCGAATGAGGTGATCTACAGCCATAAGTTCGTTAAAGAAACATTAGGACGGACGGGGTTGTCGACTTTCGCTAAGAAATTTAATAGACAAAATTTCGGTCAAACGCGAGCGTTTTCCTGAAAACTATGAATGTCCAAGCATTGATACCGTGCAAGCAAGTGAATTAGTTCCGAATGAGGTGATCAATAGCCTTAAGTTCGTGAAAGAAATCATAGGACGGACGGGATAGTCGACTTTCGCTAAAAAATTTAATAGACAAATTTTCGGTCAAACGCGAGCTTTTTACTGAAAACTATGAATGCCCCCGCACTGATACCGTGCAAGCAAGTGAATTAGTTCCGAATGAGGTGATCTATAATCATAAGTTCGTTAAAGAAACCATAGGACGGACGGGGTGGTAGACTTTCGCTAAAAAATTTAATAGACAAAGTTTCGTTCAAACGCGAGCGTTTTCCTGAAAACTATGAATGCCCCCGCATTGATACCGTGCAAGCAAGTGAATTATGTCCGAATGAGGTGATCTATAGCAATAAGTTCGTTAAAGAAACCATAGGACGGACGGGGTAGTCGACTTTCGCTAAAAAATTTAATGGACAAATTTTCGATCAATCGCGAGCGTTTTACTGAAAGCTATGAATGCCCCCGCATTGATACCGTGCAAGCAAGTGAATTAGGTCCGAATGAGGTGATCTACAGACATAAGTTCTTTAAAGAAACATTAGGACGGACGGGGTAGTCGACTTTCGCTAAAAAATTTAATAGACAAATTTTCGACCATACGCGAGTGTTTTACTGAAAACTATGAATGCCCCCGCATTGATACCGTGCAAGCAAGTGAATTAGGTCCGAATGAGGTGATCTATAACCATAAGTTCGTTAAAGAAACCATAGGACGGACGGGGTAGTCGACTTTCGCTAAAAAATTTAATAGACAAATTTTCGAAAAAACGCGAGCGTTTTTAAAACTGAAAACAATGAATGCCCCCACATTGATACCGTGCAAGCAAGTGAATTAGGTCTGAATGAGGTGATCTACAGCCATAAGTTCGTTAAAGAAACATTAGGACGGACGGGGTGGTCGACTTTCGCTAAAAAATTTAATAGACAAATTTTCGTTCAAACACGAGCGTTTTCCTGAAAACTATGAATGCCCCCGCATTGATATCGTGGAAGCAAGTGAATTAGGTCCGAATGAGGTGATCTATAGCCATAAGTTCGTTAAAGAAACCATAGGACGGACGGAGTAGTCGACTTTCGCTAAAAAATTAAATAGACAAATTTTCGGTCAATCGCGAGCGTTTTTTTGAAAAATATGAATGCCCCCGCATTGATACCGTGCAAGCAAGTGAATTAGGTCCGAATGAGGTGATCTATAGCCATAAGTTCGTTAAAGAAACCATAGGACGGACGGGGTAGTAGACTTTTCGCTAAAAAATGTAATAGACAAATTTTCGATCAAACGCGAGCGTTTTCCTGAAAACTATGAATGCCCCCGCATTGATACCGTGCAAGCAAGTGAATTAGGTCCGAATGAGGTGATCTACAGTCATAAGTTCGTTAAAGAAACCATAGGACGGACGGGGTAGTCGACTTTCGCTAAAAAATTTAATAGACAAATTTTCGATCAAACGCGAGCGTTTTACTGAAAACAATGAATGCCCCCGCATTGATACCGTGCAAGCAAGTGAATTAGGTCTGAATGAGGTGATCTACAGCCATAAGTTCTTTAAAGAAACATTAGGACGGACGGGATGGTCGACTTTCGCAAAAAAATTTAATAGACAAATTTTCGGTGAAACACGAGCGTTTTCCTGAAAACTATCAATGCCCCCGCATTGATACCGTGCAAGCAAGTGAATTAGGTCCGAATGAGGTGATCTACAGTCATAAGTTCGTTAAAGAAACCATAGGACGGACGGGGTAGTCGACTTTCGCTAAAAAATTTAATAGACAAATTTTCGATCAAACACGAGCGTTTTCCTGAAAACTATCAATGCCCCCGCATTGATACCGTGCAAGCAAGTGAATTAGGTCCGAATGAGGTGATCTACAGTCATAAGTTCGTTAAAGAAACCATAGGACGGACGGGGTAGTCGACTTTCGCTAAAAAATTTAATAGACAAATTTTCGAACAAACGCGAGCGTTTTACTGAAAACAATGAATGCCCCCACATTGATACCGTGCAAGCAAGTGAATTAGGTCTGAATGAGGTGATCTACAGCCATAAGTTCGTTAAAGAAACATTAGGACGGACGGGGTGGTCGACTTTCGCTAAAAAATTTAATAGACAAATTTTCGTTCAAACACGAGCGTTTTCCTGAAAACTATGAATGCCCCCGCATTGATATCGTGGAAGCAAGTGAATTAGGTCCGAATGAGGTGATCTATAGCCATAAGTTCGTTAAAGAAACCATAGGACGGACGGAGTAGTCGACTTTCGCTAAAAAATTAAATAGACAAATTTTCGGTCAATCGCGAGCGTTTTTTTTGAAAAATATGAATGCCCCCGCATTGATACCGTGCAAGCAAGTGAATTAGGTCCGAATGAGGTGATCTATAGCCATAAGTTCGTTAAAGAAACCATAGGACGGACGGGGTAGTAGACTTTCGCTAAAAAATGTAATAGACAAATTTTCGATCAAACGCGAGCGTTTTCCTGAAAACTATGAATGCCCCCGCATTGATACCGTGCAAGCAAGTGAATTAGGTCCGAATGAGGTGATCTACAGTCATAAGTTCGTTAAAGAAACCATAGGACGGACGGGGTAGTCGACTTTCGCTAAAAAATTTAATAGACAAATTTTCGATCAAACGCGAGCGTTTTACTGAAAACAATGAATGCCCCCGCATTGATACCGTGCAAGCAAGTGAATTAGGTCTGAATGAGGTGATCTACAGCCATAAGTTCTTTAAAGAAACCTTAGGACGGACGGGATGGTCGACTTTCGCAAAAAAATTTAATAGACAAATTTTCGGTGAAACACGAGCGTTTTCCTGAAAACTATCAATGCCCCCGCATTGATACCGTGCAAGCAAGTGAATTAGGTCCGAATGAGGTGATCTACAGTCATAAGTTCGTTAAAGAAACCATAGGACGGACGGGGTAGTCGACTTTCGCTAAAAAATTTAATAGACAAATTTTCGATCAAACGCGAGCGTTTTCCTGAAAACTATGAATGCCCCCGCATTGATACCGTGCAAGCAAGTGAATTAGGTCCGAATGAGGTGATCTACAGTCATAAGTTCGTTAAAGAAACATTAGGACGGACGGGGTGGTCGACTTTCGCTAAAAAATTTAATAGACAAATTTTCGTTCAAACACGAGCGTTTTCCTGAAAACTATGAATGCCCCCGCATTGATAATGTGCAAGCAAGTGAATTAGGTCCGAATGAGGTGATCTATAGCCATAAGTTCGTTAAAGAAACCATAGGACGGACGGGGTAGTAGACTTTCGCTAAAAAATGTAATAGACAAATTTTCGATCAAACGCGAGCGTTTTCCTGAAAACTATGAATGCCCCCGCATTGATACCGTGCAAGCAAGTGAATTAGGTCCGAATGAGGTGATCTACAGTCATAAGTTCGTTAAAGAAACCATAGGACGGACGGGGTAGTCGACTTTCGCTAAAAAATGTAATAGACAAAGTTTCGTTCAAACGCGAGCGTTTTCCTGAACACTATGAATGCCCCCCGCATTGAAACCGTGCAAGCAAGTGAATTATGTCCGAATGAGGTGATCTATAGCCATAAGTTCGTTAAAGAAACCATAGGACGGACGGGGTAGTCGACTTTCGCTAAAAAATTTAATGGACAAATTTTCGATCAATCGCGAGTGTTTTACTGAAAACTATGAATGCCCCCGCATTGATACCGTGCAAGCAAGTGAATTAGGTCCGAATGAGGTGATCTATAACCATAAGTTCGTTAAAGAAACCATAGGACGGACGGGGTAGTCGACTTTCGCTAAAAAATTTAATAGACAAATTTTCGAACAAACGCGAGCGTTTTACTGAAAACAATGAATGCCCCCGCATTGATACCGTGCAAGCAAGTGAATTAGGTCTGAATGAGGTGATCTACAGTCATAAGTTCGTTAAAGAAACATTAGGACGGACGGGGTGGTCGACTTTCGCTAAAAAAATTAATAGACAAATTTTCGTTCAAACACGAGCGTTTTCCTGAAAACTATGAATGCCCCCGCATTGATATCGTGGAAGCAAGTGAATTAGGTCCGAATGAGGTGATTTATAGCCATAAGTTCGTTAAAGAAACCATAGGACGGACGGGGTAGTCGACTTTCGCTAAAAAATTAAATAGACAAATTTTCGGTCAAACGCGAGCGTTTTCCTGAAAACTATGAATGCCCCCGCATTGATACCGTGCAAGCAAGTGAATTAGGTCCGAATGAGGTGATCTACAGTCGTAAGTTCGTTAAAGAAACATTAGGACGGACGGGGTGGTCGACTTTCGCTAAAAAATTTAATAGACAAATTTTCGTTCAAACACGAGCGTTTTCCTGAAAACTATGAATGCCCCCGCATTGATACCGTGCAAGCAAGTGAATTAGGTCCGAATGAGGTGATCTATAGCCATAAGTTCGTTAAAGAAACCATAGGACGGACGGGGTAGTCGACTTTCGCTAAAAAATTTAATAGACAAATTTTCGAACAAACGCGAGCGTTTTACTGAAAACAATGAATGCCCCCGCATTGATACCGTGCAAGCAAGTGAATTAGGTCTGAATGAGGTGATCTACAGTCATAAGTTCGTTAAAGAAACATTAGGACGGACGGGGTGGTCGACATTCGCAAAAAAATTTAATAGACAAATTTTCGTTCAAACACGAGCGTTTTCCTGAAAACTATGAATGCCCCCGCATTGATATCGTGGAAGCAAGTGAATTAGGTCCGAATGAGGTGATTTATAGCCATAAGTTCGTTAAAGAAACCATAGGACGGACGGGGTAGTCGACTTTCGCTAAAAAAATTAAATAGACAAATTTTCGGTCAAACGCGAGCGTTTTCCTGAAAACTATGAATGCCCCCGCATTGATAATGTGCAAGCAAGTGAATTAGGTCCGAATGAGGTGATCTATAGCCATAAGTTCGTTAAAGAAACCATAGGACGGACGGGGTAGTAGACTTTCGCTAAAAAATGTGATAGACAAATTTTCGATCAAACGCGAGCGTTTTCCTGAAAACTATGAATGCCCCCGCATTGATACCGTGCAAAAAAGTGAATTAGGTCCGAATGAGGTGATCTACAGCCATAAGTTCGTTAAAGAAACATTAGGACGGACGGGGTAGTCGACTTTCGCTAAAAAATTTAATTGACAAATTTTCGATCAAACGCGAGCGTTTTACAGAAAACTATGAATGCCTCCAAATTGATACCGTGCAAGGCAAGTGAAATACACCGTCCGTCCTATGGTTTCTTTAACGAAACCATAGGACGGACGGGGTAGTCGACTTTCGCTAAAAAATTTAATAGACAAATTTTCGATAAAACGCGAGCGTTTTACTGAAAACTATGAATGCCCCCACATTGATACCGTGCAAGCAAGTGAATTAGGTCCGAATGAGGTGATCTACAGCCATAACTTCGTTACAGAAACCATAGGACGGACGGGGTAGTCGACTTTCGCTAAAAAAATTCAATAGACAAATTTTCTATCAAACGCGAGCGTTTTCCTGAAAACTATGAATGCCCCCGCATTGATACCGTGCAAGCAAGTGAATTTGGTCCGAATGAGGTGATCTACAGCAATAATTTCGTTAAAGAAACCATAGGACGGACGGGGTAGTCGACTTTCGCTAAAAAATGTAATAGATATATTTTCGATCAAACGCGAGCGTTTTCCTGAAAACTATGAATGCCCCCGCATTGATACCGTGCAAAAAAGTGAATTAGGTCCGAATGAGGTGATCTACAGCCATAAGTTCGTTAAAGAAACATTACGACGGACGGGGTAGTCGACTTTCGCTAAAAAATTTAATAGACAAATTTTCGATCAAACGCGAGGGTTTTACTGAAAACTATGAATGCCCCCGCATTGATACCGTGCAAGCAAGTGAATTAGGTCCGAATGAGGTGATCTATAGCCATAAGTTCGTTAAAGAAACCATAGGACGGACGGGGTAGTCGACTTTCGCTAAAAAATTTAATAGACAAATTTTCTATCAAACGCGAGCGTTTTACTGAAAACTATGAATGCCCCCGCATTGACACTGTGCAAGCAAGTGAACTAGGTCCGAATGAGGTGATCTACAGCCATAAGATCGTTAAAGAAACCATAGGACGGACGGGGCAGTCGACTTTCGATAAAAAATTTAATAGACAAATTTTCGATCAAACGCGAGCGTTCTACTGAAAACTATGAATGCCCCCCCCCGCATTGATACCGTGCAAGCAAGTGAATTAGGTCTGAATGAGGTGATCTACAGCCATAAGTTCGTTAAAGAAACATTAGGACGGACGGGGTTGTCGACTTTCGCTAAGAAATTTAATAGACAAAATTTCGGTCAAACGCGAGCGTTTTCTTGAAAACTATGAATGCCCAAGCATTGATACCGTGCAAGCAAGTGAATTAGGTCCGAATGAGGTGATCTACAGCCATAAGTTCGTTAAAGAAACATTAGGACGGACGGGGTTGTCGACTTTCGCTAAGAAATTTAATAGACAAAATTTCGGTCAAACGCGAGCGTTTTCCTGAAAACTATGAATGTCCAAGCATTGATACCGTGCAAGCAAGTGAATTAGTTCCGAATGAGGTGATCAATAGCCTTAAGTTCGTGAAAGAAATCATAGGACGGACGGGGTAGTCGACTTTCGCTAAAAAATTTAATAGACAAATTTTCGGTCAAACGCGAGCTTTTTACTGAAAACTATGAATGCCCCCGCACTGATACCGTGCAAGCAAGTGAATTAGTTCCGAATGAGGTGATCTATAATCATAAGTTCGTTAAAGAAACCATAGGACGGACGGGGTGGTAGACTTTCGCTAAAAAATTTAATAGACAAAGTTTCGTTCAAACGCGAGCGTTTTCCTGAAAACTATGAATGCCCCCGCATTGATACCGTGCAAGCAAGTGAATTATGTCCGAATGAGGTGATCTATAGCAATAAGTTCGTTAAAGAAACCATAGGACGGACGGGGTAGTCGACTTTCGCTAAAAAATTTAATGGACAAATTTTCGATCAATCGCGAGCGTTTTACTGAAAGCTATGAATGCCCCCGCATTGATACCGTGCAAGCAAGTGAATTAGGTCCGAATGAGGTGATCTACAGCCATAAGTTCTTTAAAGAAACATTAGGACGGACGGGGTAGTCGACTTTCGCTAAAAAATTTAATAGACAAATTTTCGACCATACGCGAGTGTTTTACTGAAAACTATGAATGCCCCCGCATTGATACCGTGCAAGCAAGTGAAGTAGGTCCGAATGAGGTGATCTATAACCATAAGTTCGTTAAAGAAACCATAGGACGGACGGGGTAGTCGACTTTCGCTAAAAAATTTAATAGACAAATTTTCGAACAAACGCGAGCGTTTTACTGAAAACAATGAATGCCCCCACATTGATACCGTGCAAGCAAGTGAATTAGGTCTGAATGAGGTGATCTACAGCCATAAGTTCGTTAAAGAAACATTAGGACGGACGGGGTGGTCGACTTTCGCTAAAAAATTTAATAGACAAATTTTCGTTCAAACACGAGCGTTTTCCTGAAAACTATGAATGCCCCCGCATTGATATCGTGGAAGCAAGTGAATTAGGTCCGAATGAGGTGATCTATAGCCATAAGTTCGTTAAAGAAACCATAGGACGGACGGAGTAGTCGACTTTCGCTAAAAAATTAAATAGACAAATTTTCGGTCAATCGCGAGCGTTTTTTTGAAAAAATATGAATGCCCCCGCATTGATACCGTGCAAGCAAGTGAATTAGGTCCGAATAAGGTGATCTATAGCCATAAGTTCGTTAAAGAAACCATAGGACGGACGGGGTAGTAGACTTTCGCTAAAAAATGTAATAGACAAATTTTCGATCAAACGCGAGCGTTTTCCTGAAAACTATGAATGCCCCCGCATTGATACCGTGCAAGCAAGTGAATTAGGTCCGAATGAGGTGATCTACAGTCATAAGTTCGTTAAAGAAACCATAGGACGGACGGGGTAGTCGACTTTCGCTAAAAAATTTAATAGACAAATTTTCGATCAAACGCGAGCGTTTTACTGAAAACAATGAATGCCCCCGCATTGATACCGTGCAAGCAAGTGAATTAGGTCTGAATGAGGTGATCTACAGCCATAAGTTCTTTAAAGAAACATTAGGACGGACGGGATGGTCGACTTTCGCAAAAAAATTTAATAGACAAATTTTCGGTGAAACACGAGCGTTTTCCTGAAAACTATCAATGCCCCCGCATTGATACCGTGCAAGCAAGTGAATTAGGTCCGAATGAGGTGATCTACAGTCATAAGTTCGTTAAAGAAACCATAGGACGGACGGGGTAGTCGACTTTCGCTAAAAAATTTAATAGACAAATTTTCGATCAAACACGAGCGTTTTCCTGAAAACTATCAATGCCCCCGCATTGATACCGTGCAAGCAAGTGAATTAGGTCCGAATGAGGTGATCTACAGTCATAAGTTCGTTAAAGAAACCATAGGACGGACGGGGTAGTCGACTTTCGCTAAAAAATTTAATAGACAAATTTTCGAACAAACGCGAGCGTTTTACTGAAAACAATGAATGCCCCCACATTGATACCGTGCAAGCAAGTGAATTAGGTCTGAATGAGGTGATCTACAGCCATAAGTTCGTTAAAGAAACATTAGGACGGACGGGGTGGTCGACTTTCGCTAAAAAATTTAATAGACAAATTTTCGTTCAAACACGAGCGTTTTCCTGAAAACTATGAATGCCCCCGCATTGATATCGTGGAAGCAAGTGAATTAGGTCCGAATGAGGTGATCTATAGCCATAAGTTCGTTAAAGAAACCATAGGACGGACGGGGTAGTCGACTTTCGCTAAAAAATTAAATAGACAAATTTTCGGTCAAACGCGAGCGTTTTCTTGAAAAATATGAATGCCCCCGCATTGATACCGTGCAAGCAAGTGAATTAGGTCCGAATGAGGTGATCTATAGCCATAAGTTCTTTAAAGAAACATTAGGACGGACGGGGTGGTCGACTTTCGCAAAAAAATTTAATAGACAAATTTTCGGTGAAACACGAGCGTTTTCCTGAAAACTATCAATGCCCCCGCATTGATACCGTGCAAGCAAGTGAATTAGGTCCGAATGAGGTGATCTACAGTCATAAGTTCGTTAAAGAAACCATAGGACGGACGGGGTAGTCGACTTTCGCTAAAAAATTTAATAGACAAATTTTCGATCAAACGCGAGCGTTTTCCTGAAAACTATGAATGCCCCCGCATTGATACCGTGCAAGCAAGTGAATTAGGTCCGAATGAGGTGATCTACAGTCATAAGTTCGTTAAAGAAACATTAGGACGGACGGGGTGGTCGACTTTCGCTAAAAAAATTTAATAGACAAATTTTCGTTCAAACACGAGCGTTTTCCTGAAAACTATGAATGCCCCCGCATTGATAATGTGCAAGCAAGTGAATTAGGTCCGAATGAGGTGATCTATAGCCATAAGTTCGTTAAAGAAACCATAGGACGGACGGGGTAGTAGACTTTCGCTAAAAAATGTAATAGACAAATTTTCGATCAAACGCGAGCGTTTTCCTGAAAACTATGAATGCCCCCGCATTGATACCGTGCAAGCAAGTGAATTAGGTCCGAATGAGGTGATCTACAGTCATAAGTTCGTTAAAGAAACCATAGGACGGACGGGGTAGTCGACTTTCGCTAAAAAATGTAATAGACAAAGTTTCGTTCAAACGCGAGCGTTTTCCTGAAAACTATGAATGCCCCCGCATTGAAACCGTGCAAGCAAGTGAATTATGTCCGAATGAGGTGATCTATAGCCATAAGTTCGTTAAAGAAACCATAGGACGGACGGGGTAGTCGACTTTCGCTAAAAAATTTAATGGACAAATTTTCGATCAATCGCGAGTGTTTTACTGAAAACTATGAATGCCCCCGCATTGATACCGTGCAAGCAAGTGAATTAGGTCCGAATGAGGTGATCTATAGCCATAAGTTCGTTAAAGAAACCATAGGACGGACGGGGTAGTCGACTTTCGCTAAAAAATTTAATAGACAAATTTTCGAACAAACGCGAGCGTTTTACTGAAAACAATGAATGCCCCCGCATTGATACCGTGCAAGCAAGTGAATTAGGTCCGAATGAGGTGATCTACAGTCATAAGTTCGTTAAAGAAACATTAGGACGGACGGGGTAGTCGACTTTCGCTAAAAAAATTAATAGACAAATTTTCGTTCAAACACGAGCGTTTTCCTGAAAACTATGAATGCCCCCGCATTGATATCGTGCAAGCAAGTGAATTAGGTCCAAATGAGGTGATTTATAGCCATAAGTTCGTTAAAGAAACCATAGGACGGACGGGGTAGTCGACTTTCGCTAAAAAATTAAATAGACAAATTTTCGGTCAAACGCGAGCGTTTTCCTGAAAACTATGAATGCCCCCGCATTGATACCGTGCAAGCAAGTGAATTAGGTCCGAATGAGGTGATCTACAGTCATAAGTTCGTTAAAGAAACATTAGGACGGACGGGGTGGTCGACTTTCGCTAAAAAATTTAATAGACAAATTTTCGTTCAAACACGAGCGTTTTCCTGAAAACTATGAATGCCCCCGCATTGATACCGTGCAAGCAAGTGAATTAGGTCCGAATGAGGTGATCTATAGCCATAAGTTCGTTAAAGAAACCATAGGACGGACGGGGTAGTCGACTTTCGCTAAAAAATTTAATAGACAAATTTTCGAACAAACGCGAGCGTTTTACTGAAAACTATGAATGCCCCCGCATTGATACCGTGCAAGCAAGTGAATTAGGTCTGAATGAGGTGATCTACAGTCATAAGTTCGTTAAAGAAACATTAGGACGGACGGGGTGGTCGACATTCGCAAAAAAATTTAATAGACAAATTTTCGTTCAAACACGAGCGTTTTCCTGAAAACTATGAATGCCCCCGCATTGATATCGTGCAAGCAAGTGAATTAGGTCCGAATGAGGTGATTTATAGCCATAAGTTCGTTAAAGAAACCATAGGACGGACGGGGTAGTAGACTTTCGCTAAAAAATGTGATAGACAAATTTTCGATCAAACGCGAGCGTTTTCCTGAAAACTATGAATGCCCCCGCATTGATACCGTGCAAGCAAGTGAATTAGGTCCGAATGAGGTGATCTACAGTCATAAGTTCGTTAAAGAAACATTAGGACGGACGGGGTAGTCGTCTTTCGCTAAAAAATTTAATAGACAAATTTTCGTTCAAACACGAGCGTTTTCCTGAAAACTATGAATGCCCCCGCATTGATATCGTGGAAGCAAGTGAATTAGGTCCGAATGAGGTGATTTATAGCCATAAGTTCGTTAAAGAAACCATAGGACGGACGGGGTAGTCGACTTTCGCTAAAAAATTTAATAGACAAATTTTCGATCAAACGCGAGCGTTTTCCTGAAAACTATGAATGCCCCCGCATTGATACCGTGCAAGCAAGTGAATTAGGTCCGAATGAGGTGATCTACAGTCATAAGTTCGTTAAAGAAACATTAGGACGGACGGGGTGGTCGACTTTCGCTAAAAAATTTAATAGACAAATTTTCGTTCAAACACCAGCGTTTTCCTGAAAACTATGAATGCCCCCGCATTGATAATGTGCAAGCAAGTGAATTAGGTCCGAATGAGGTGATCTATAGCCATAAGTTCGTTAAAGAAACCATAGGACGGACGGGGTAGTAGACTTTCGCTAAAAAATGTAATAGACAAATTTTCGATCAAACGCGAGCGTTTTCCTGAAAACTATGAATGCCCCCGCATTGATACCGTGCAAGCAAGTGAATTAGGTCCGAATGAGGTGATCTACAGTCATAAGTTCGTTAAAGAGACCATAGGACGGACGGGGTAGTCGACTTTCGCTAAAAAATTTAATAGACAAATTTTCGATAAAACGCGAGCGTTTTCCTGAAAACTATGAATGCCCCCGCATTGATAATGTGCAAGCAAGTGAATTAGGTCCGAATGAGGTGATCTATAGCCATAAGTTCGTTAAAGA
Source organism: Aromia moschata (assembly GCA_029963805.1). Taxonomy (NCBI): domain Eukaryota; kingdom Metazoa; phylum Arthropoda; class Insecta; order Coleoptera; family Cerambycidae; genus Aromia; species Aromia moschata. Next base: position 199,426 of record JAPWTK010000614.1, read on the forward strand.
AACCATAGGACGGACGGGGTAGTCGACTTTCGCTAAAAAAATTTAATAGACAAATTTTCGATCAAACGCGAGCGTTTTCCTGAAAACTATGAATGCCCCCGCATTGATACCGTGCAAGCAAGTGAATTAGGTCCGAATGAGGTGATCTATAGTCATAAGTTCGTTAAAGAAACCATAGGACGGACGGGGTAGTCGACTTTCGCTAAAAAATTTAATAGACAAATTTTCGATCAAACGCGAGCGTTTTACTGAAAACTATGAATGCCCCCGCATTGATACCGTGCAAGCAAGTGAATTAGGTCTGAATGAGGTGATCTACAGCCATAAGTTCGTTAAAGAAACATTAGGACGGACGGGGTAGTCGACTTTCGCTAAAAAAATTTAATAGACAAATTTTCGACCAAACGCGAGCGTTTTCCTGAAAACTATGAATGCCCCCGCATTGATACCGTGCAAGCAAGTGAATTAGGTCCGAATGAGGTGATCTATAGCCATAAGTTCGTTAAAGAAACCATAGGACGGACGGGGTAGTCGACTTTCGCTAAAAAATTTAATAGACAAATTTTCGATCAAACGCGAGCGTTTTCCTGAAAACTATGAATGCCCCCGCATTGATACCGTGCAAGCAAGTGAATTAGGTCCGAATGAGGTGATCTACAGTCATAAGTTCGTTAAAGAAACATTAGGACGGACGGGGTGGTCGACTTTCGCTAAAAAATTTAATAGACAAATTTTCGTTCAAACACGAGCGTTTTCCTGAAAACTATGAATGCCCCCGCATTGATATCGTGCAAGCAAGTGAATTAGGTCCGAATGAGGTGATTTATAGCCATAAGTTCGTTAAAGAAACCATAGGACGGACGGGGTAGTCGACTTTCGCTAAAAAAATTAAATAGACAAATTTTCGGTCAAACGCGAGCGTTTTCCTGAAAACTATGAATGCCCCCGCATTGATACCGTGCAAGCAAGTGAATTAGGTCCGAATGAGGTGATCTATAGCCATAAGTTCGTTAAAGAAACCATAGGACGGACGGGGTAGTAGACTTTCGCTAAAAAATGTAATAGACAAATTTTCGATCAAACGCGAGCGTTTTCCTGAAAACTATGAATGCCCCCGCATTGATACCGTGCAAGCAAGTGAATTAGGTCCGAATGAGGTGATCTACAGTCATAAGTTCGTTAAAGAAACATTAGGACGGACGGGGTAGTCGACTTTCGCTAAAAAATTTAATAGACAAATTTTCGTTCAAACACGAGCGTTTTCCTGAAAACTATGAATGCCCCCGCATTGATATCGTGCAAGCAAGTGAATTAGGTCCGAATGAGGTGATCTATAGCCATAAGTTCGTTAAAGAAACCATAGGACGGACGGGGTAGTCGACTTTCGCTAAAAAATTTAATAGACAAATTTTCGATCAAACGCGAGCGTTTTCCTGAAAACTATGAATGCCCCCGCATTGATACCGTGCAAGCAAGTGAATTAGGTCCGAATGAGGTGATCTATAGCCATAAGTTCGTTAAAGAAACCATAGGACGGACGGGGTAGTCGACTTTCGCTAAAAAATTTAATAGACAAATTTTCGATCAAACGCGAGCGTTTTCCTGAAAACTATGAATGCCCCCGCATTGATACCGTGCAAGCAAGTGAATTAGGTCCGAATGAGGTGATCTACAGTCATAAGTTCGTTAAAGAAACCATAGGACGGACGGGGTAGTCGACTTTCGCTAAAAAATTTAATAGACAAATTTTCGTTCAAACGCGAGCGTTTTCCTGAAAACTATGAATGCCCCCGCATTGATACCGTGCAAGCAAGTGAATTAGGTCCGAATGAGGTGATCTATAGCCATAAGTTCGTTAAAGAAACCATAGGACGGACGGGGTAGTCGACTTTCGCTAAAAAATGTAATAGACAAATTTTCGATCAAACGCGAGCGTTTTCCTGAAAACTATGAATGCCCCCGCATTGATACCGTGCAAGCAAGTGAATTAGGTCCGAATGAGGTGATCTATAGTCATAAGTTCGTTAAAGAAACCATAGGACGGACGGGGTAGTCGACTTTCGCTAAAAAATTTAATAGACAAATTTTCGATCAAACGCGAGCGTTTTCCTGAAAACTATGAATGCCCCCGCATTGATACCGTGCAAGCAAGTGAATTAGGTCCGAATGAGGTGATCTATAGCCATAAGTTCGTTAAAGAAACCATAGGACGGACGGGGTAGTAGACTTTCGCTAAAAAATTTAATAGACAAATTTTCGATCAAACGCGAGCGTTTTCCTGAAAACTATGAATGCCCCCGCATTGATACCGTGCAAGCAAGTGAATTAGGTCCGAATGAGGTGATCTACAGCCATAAGTTCGTTAAAGAAACCATAGGACGGACGGGGTAGTCGACTTTCGCTAAAAAATTTAATAGACAAATTTTCGATCAAACGCGAGCGTTTTCCTGAAAACTATGAATGCCCCCGCATTGATACCGTGCAAGCAAGTGAATTAGGTCCGAATGAGGTGATCTACAGCCATAAGTTCGTTAAAGAAACCATAGGACGGACGGGGTAGTCGACTTTCGCTAAAAAATTTAATAGACAAATTTTCGATCAAACGCGAGCGTTTTACTGAAAACTATGAATGCCCCCGCATTGATACCGTGCAAGCAAGTGAATTAGGTCCGAATGAGGTGATCTATAGCCATAAGTTCGTTAAAGAAACCATAGGACGGACGGGGTAGTCGACTTTCGCTAAAAAATTTAATAGACAAATTTTCGAACAAACGCGAGCGTTTTACTGAAAACTATGAATGCCCCCGCATTGATACCGTGCAAGCAAGTGAATTAGGTCCGAATGAGGTGATCTACAGCCATAAGTTCGTTAAAGAAACCTTAGGACGGACGGGGTAGTCGACTTTCGCTAAAAAATTTAATAGACAAATTTTCGATCAAACGCGAGCGTTTTACTGAAAACTATGAATGCCCCCGCATTGATACCGTGCAAGCAAGTGAATTAGGTCCGAATGAGGTGATCTACAGTCATAAGTTCGTTAAAGAAACATTAGGACGGACGGGGTAGTCGACTTTCGCTAAAAAATTTAATAGACAAATTTTCGATCAAACGCGAGCGTTTTACTGAAAACTATGAATGCCCCCGCATTGATACCGTGCAAGCAAGTGAATTAGGTCCGAATGAGGTGATCTACAGTCATAAGTTCGTTAAAGAAACATTAGGACGGACGGGGTAGTCGACTTTCGCTAAAAAATTTAATAGACAAATTTTCGATCAAACACGAGCGTTTTCCTGAAAACTATGAATGCCCCCGCATTGATACCGTGCAAGCAAGTGAATTAGGTCCGAATGAGGTGATTTATAGCCATAAGTTCGTTAAAGAAACCATAGGACGGACGGGGTAGTCGACTTTCGCTAAAAAATTTAATAGACAAATTTTCGGTCAAACGCGAGCGTTTTCCTGAAAACTATGAATGCCCCCGCATTGATAACGTGCAAGCAAGTGAATTAGGTCCGAATGAGGTGATCTATAGCCATAAGTTCGTTAAAGAAACCATAGGACGGACGGGGTAGTAGACTTTCGCTAAAAAATGTAATAGACAAATTTTCGATCAAACGCGAGCGTTTTCCTGAAAACTATGAATGCCCCCGCATTGATACCGTGCAAGCAAGTGAATTAGGTCCGAATGAGGTGATCTACAGTCATAAGTTCGTTAAAGAAACATTAGGACGGACGGGGTGGTCGACTTTCGCTAAAAAATTTAATAGACAAATTTTCGATCAAACACGAGCGTTTTCCTGAAAACTATGAATGCCCCCGCATTGATAACGTGCAAGCAAGTGAATTAGGTCCGAATGAGGTGATCTATAGCCATAAGTTCGTTAAAGAAACCATAGGACGGACGGGGTAGTCGACTTTCGCTAAAAAATTTAATAGACAAATTTTCGATCAAACGCGAGCGTTTTCCTGAAAACTATGAATGCCCCCGCATTGATACCGTGCAAGCAAGTGAATTAGGTCCGAATGAGGTGATCTACAGTCATAAGTTCGTTAAAGAAACCATAGGACGGACGGGGTAGTCGACTTTCGCTAAAAAAATTTAATAGACAAATTTTCGATCAAACGCGAGCGTTTTCCTGAAAACTATGAATGCCCCCGCATTGATACCGTGCAAGCAAGTGAATTAGGTCCGAATGAGGTGATCTATAGCCATAAGTTCGTTAAAGAAACCTTAGGACGGACGGGGTAGTCGACTTTCGCTAAAAAAATTTAATAGACAAATTTTCGATCAAACGCGAGCGTTTTCCTGAAAACTATGAATGCCCCCGCATTGATACCGTGCAAGCAAGTGAATTAGGTCCGAATGAGGTGATCTATAGCCATAAGTTCGTTAAAGAAACCATAGGACGGACGGGGTAGTCGACTTTCGCTAAAAAATTTAATAGACAAATTTTCGATCAAACGCGAGCGTTTTCCTGAAAACTATGAATGCCCCCGCATTGATACCGTGCAAGCAAGTGAATTAGGTCCGAATGAGGTGATCTACAGCCATAAGTTCGTTAAAGAAACCTTAGGACGGACGGGGTAGTCGACTTTCGCTAAAAAATTTAATAGACAAATTTTCGATCAAACACGAGCGTTTTCCTGAAAACTATGAATGCCCCCGCATTGATACCGTGCAAGCAAGTGAATTAGGTCCGAATGAGGTGATCTATAGCCATAAGTTCGTTAAAGAAACCATAGGACGGACGGGGTAGTCGACTTTCGCTAAAAAATTTAATAGACAAATTTTCGATCAAACGCGAGCGTTTTCCTGAAAACTATGAATGCCCCCGCATTGATACCGTGCAAGCAAGTGAATTAGGTCCGAATGAGGTGATCTATAGCCATAAGTTCGTTAAAGAAACCATAGGACGGACGGGGTAGTCGACTTTCGCTAAAAAATTTAATAGACAAATTTTCGATCAAACGCGAGCGTTTTCCTGAAAACTATGAATGCCCCCGCATTGATACCGTGCAAGCAAGTGAATTAGGTCCGAATGAGGTGATCTACAGCCATAAGTTCGTTAAAGAAACCATAGGACGGACGGGGTAGTCGACTTTCGCTAAAAAATTTAATAGACAAATTTTCGATCAAACGCGAGCGTTTTCCTGAAAACTATGAATGCCCCCGCATTGATACCGTGCAAGCAAGTGAATTAGGTCCGAATGAGGTGATCTATAGCCATAAGTTCGTTAAAGAAACCATAGGACGGACGGGGTAGTCGACTTTCGCTAAAAAATTTAATAGACAAATTTTCGATCAAACGCGAGCGTTTTCCTGAAAACTATGAATGCCCCCGCATTGATACCGTGCAAGCAAGTGAATTAGGTCCGAATGAGGTGATCTATAGCCATAAGTTCGTTAAAGAAACCATAGGACGGACGGGGTAGTCGACTTTCGCTAAAAAATTTAATAGACAAATTTTCGATCAAACGCGAGCGTTTTCCTGAAAACTATGAATGCCCCCGCATTGATACCGTGCAAGCAAGTGAATTAGGTCCGAATGAGGTGATCTATAGCCATAAGTTCGTTAAAGAAACCATAGGACGGACGGGGTAGTCGACTTTCGCTAAAAAATTTAATAGACAAATTTTCGATCAAACGCGAGCGTTTTCCTGAAAACTATGAATGCCCCCGCATTGATACCGTGCAAGCAAGTGAATTAGGTCCGAATGAGGTGATCTATAGCCATAAGTTCGTTAAAGAAACCATAGGACGGACGGGGTAGTCGACTTTCGCTAAAAAATTTAATAGACAAATTTTCGATCAAACGCGAGCGTTTTCCTGAAAACTATGAATGCCCCCGCATTGATACCGTGCAAGCAAGTGAATTAGGTCCGAATGAGGTGATCTATAGCCATAAGTTCGTTAAAGAAACCATAGGACGGACGGGGTAGTCGACTTTCGCTAAAAAATTTAATAGACAAATTTTCGATCAAACGCGAGCGTTTTCCTGAAAACTATGAATGCCCCCGCATTGATACCGTGCAAGCAAGTGAATTAGGTCCGAATGAGGTGATCTACAGCCATAAGTTCGTTAAAGAAACATTAGGACGGACGGGGTAGTCGACTTTCGCTAAAAAATTTAATAGACAAATTTTCGATCAAACGCGAGCGTTTTCCTGAAAACTATGAATGCCCCCGCATTGATACCGTGCAAGCAAGTGAATTAGGTCCGAATGAGGTGATCTATAGCCATAAGTTCGTTAAAGAAACCATAGGACGGACGGGGTAGTCGACTTTCGCTAAAAAATTTAATAGACAAATTTTCGATCAAACGCGAGCGTTTTCCTGAAAACTATGAATGCCCCCGCATTGATACCGTGCAAGCAAGTGAATTAGGTCCGAATGAGGTGATCTATAGCCATAAGTTCGTTAAAGAAACCATAGGACGGACGGGGTAGTCGACTTTCGCTAAAAAAATTTAATAGACAAATTTTCGATCAAACGCGAGCGTTTTCCTGAAAACTATGAATGCCCCCGCATTGATACCGTGCAAGCAAGTGAATTAGGTCCGAATGAGGTGATCTATAGCCATAAGTTCGTTAAAGAAACCATAGGACGGACGGGGTAGTCGACTTTCGCTAAAAAATTTAATAGACAAATTTTCGATCAAACGCGAGCGTTTTCCTGAAAACTATGAATGCCCCCGCATTGATACCGTGCAAGCAAGTGAATTAGGTCCGAATGAGGTGATCTATAGCCATAAGTTCGTTAAAGAAACCATAGGACGGACGGGGTAGTCGACTTTCGCTAAAAAATTTAATAGACAAATTTTCGATCAAACGCGAGCGTTTTCCTGAAAACTATGAATGCCCCCGCATTGATACCGTGCAAGCAAGTGAATTAGGTCCGAATGAGGTGATCTATAGCCATAAGTTCGTTAAAGAAACCATAGGACGGACGGGGTAGTCGACTTTCGCTAAAAAATTTAATAGACAAATTTTCGATCAAACGCGAGCGTTTTCCTGAAAACTATGAATGCCCCCGCATTGATACCGTGCAAGCAAGTGAATTAGGTCCGAATGAGGTGATCTATAGCCATAAGTTCGTTAAAGAAACCATAGGACGGACGGGGTAGTCGACTTTCGCTAAAAAAATTTAATAGACAAATTTTCGATCAAACGCGAGCGTTTTCCTGAAAACTATGAATGCCCCCGCATTGATACCGTGCAAGCAAGTGAATTAGGTCCGAATGAGGTGATCTACAGCCATAAGTTCGTTAAAGAAACATTAGGACGGACGGGGTAGTCGACTTTCGCTAAAAAATTTAATAGACAAATTTTCGATCAAACGCGAGCGTTTTCCTGAAAACTATGAATGCCCCCGCATTGATACCGTGCAAGCAAGTGAATTAGGTCCGAATGAGGTGATTTATAGCCATAAGTTCGTTAAAGAAACCATAGGACGGACGGGGTAGTCGACTTTCGCTAAAAAATTTAATAGACAAATTTTCGGTCAAACGCGAGCGTTTTCCTGAAAACTATGAATGCCCCCGCATTGATACCGTGCAAGCAAGTGAATTAGGTCCGAATGAGGTGATCTATAGCCATAAGTTCGTTAAAGAAACCATAGGACGGACGGGGTAGTCGACTTTCGCTAAAAAATGTAATAGACAAATTTTCGATCAAACGCGAGCGTTTTCCTGAAAACTATGAATGCCCCCGCATTGATACCGTGCAAGCAAGTGAATTAGGTCCGAATGAGGTGATCTACAGCCATAAGTTCGTTAAAGAAACATTAGGACGGACGGGGTGGTCGACTTTCGCTAAAAAATTTAATAGACAAATTTTCGTTCAAACACGAGCGTTTTCCTGAAAACTATGAATGCCCCCGCATTGATACCGTGCAAGCAAGTGAATTAGGTCCGAATGAGGTGATCTATAGCCATAAGTTCGTTAAAGAAACCATAGGACGGACGGGGTAGTAGACTTTCGCTAAAAAATTTAATAGACAAATTTTCGATCAAACGCGAGCGTTTTCCTGAAAACTATGAATGCCCCCGCATTGATACCGTGCAAGCAAGTGAATTAGGTCCGAATGAGGTGATCTACAGTCATAAGTTCGTTAAAGAAACCATAGGACGGACGGGGTAGTCGACTTTCGCTAAAAAATTTAATAGACAAATTTTCGATCAAACGCGAGCGTTTTCCTGAAAACTATGAATGCCCCCGCATTGATAACGTGCAAGCAAGTGAATTAGGTCCGAATGAGGTGATCTATAGCCATAAGTTCGTTAAAGAAACCATAGGACGGACGGGGTAGTCGACTTTCGCTAAAAAATTTAATAGACAAATTTTCGATCAAACGCGAGCGTTTTCCTGAAAACTATGAATGCCCCCGCATTGATACCGTGCAAGCAAGTGAATTAGGTCCGAATGAGGTGATCTACAGTCATAAGTTCGTTAAAGAAACCATAGGACGGACGGGGTAGTCGACTTTCGCTAAAAAATTTAATAGACAAATTTTCGATCAAACGCGAGCGTTTTCCTGAAAACTATGAATGCCCCCGCATTGATACCGTGCAAGCAAGTGAATTAGGTCCGAATGAGGTGATCTACAGCCATAAGTTCGTTAAAGAAACATTAGGACGGACGGGGTAGTCGACTTTCGCTAAAAAATTTAATAGACAAATTTTCGACCAAACGCGAGCGTTTTACTGAAAACTATGAATGCCCCCGCATTGATACCGTGCAAGCAAGTGAATTAGGTCCGAATGAGGTGATCTATAGCCATAAGTTCGTTAAAGAAACCATAGGACGGACGGGGTAGTCGACTTTCGCTAAAAAAATTTAATAGACAAATTTTCGATCAAACGCGAGCGTTTTACTGAAAACTATGAATGCCCCCGCATTGATACCGTGCAAGCAAGTGAATTAGGTCTGAATGAGGTGATCTACAGTCATAAGTTCGTTAAAGAAACATTAGGACGGACGGGGTGGTCGACTTTCGCTAAAAAATTTAATAGACAAATTTTCGTTCAAACACGAGCGTTTTCCTGAAAACTATGAATGCCCCCGCATTGATATCGTGGAAGCAAGTGAATTAGGTCCGAATGAGGTGATTTATAGCCATAAGTTCGTTAAAGAAACCATAGGACGGACGGGGTAGTCGACTTTCGCTAAAAAATTAAATAGACAAATTTTCGGTCAAACGCGAGCGTTTTCCTGAAAACTATGAATGCCCCCGCATTGATAATGTGCAAGCAAGTGAATTAGGTCCGAATGAGGTGATCTATAGCCATAAGTTCGTTAAAGAAACCATAGGACGGACGGGGTAGTAGACTTTCGCTAAAAAATGTAATAGACAAATTTTCGATCAAACGCGAGCGTTTTCCTGAAAACTATGAATGCCCCCGCATTGATACCGTGCAAGCAAGTGAATTAGGTCCGAATGAGGTGATCTACAGTCATAAGTTCGTTAAAGAAACATTAGGACGGACGGGGTGGTCGACTTTCGCTAAAAAATTTAATAGACAAATTTTCGTTCAAACACGAGCGTTTTCCTGAAAACTATGAATGCCCCCGCATTGATACCGTGCAAGCAAGTGAATTAGGTCCGAATGAGGTGATCTATAGCCATAAGTTCGTTAAAGAAACCATAGGACGGACGGGGTAGTCGACTTTCGCTAAAAAATTTAATAGACAAATTTTCGATCAAACGCGAGCGTTTTCCTGAAAACTATGAATGCCCCCGCATTGATACCGTGCAAGCAAGTGAATTAGGTCCGAATGAGGTGATCTACAGCCATAAGTTCGTTAAAGAAACCATAGGACGGACGGGGTAGTCGACTTTCGCTAAAAAATTTAATAGACAAATTTTCGATCAAACGCGAGCGTTTTCCTGAAAACTATGAATGCCCCCGCATTGATACCGTGCAAGCAAGTGAATTAGGTCCGAATGAGGTGATCTATAGCCATAAGTTCGTTAAAGAAACCATAGGACGGACGGGGTAGTCGACTTTCGCTAAAAAAATTTAATAGACAAATTTTCGATCAAACGCGAGCGTTTTCCTGAAAACTATGAATGCCCCCGCATTGATACCGTGCAAGCAAGTGAATTAGGTCCGAATGAGGTGATCTACAGCCATAAGTTCGTTAAAGAAACATTAGGACGGACGGGGTAGTCGACTTTCGCTAAAAAATTTAATAGACAAATTTTCGATCAAACGCGAGCGTTTTCCTGAAAACTATGAATGCCCCCGCATTGATACCGTGCAAGCAAGTGAATTAGGTCCGAATGAGGTGATCTATAGCCATAAGTTCGTTAAAGAAACCATAGGACGGACGGGGTAGTCGACTTTCGCTAAAAAAATTTAATAGACAAATTTTCGATCAAACGCGAGCGTTTTCCTGAAAACTATGAATGCCCCCGCATTGATACCGTGCAAGCAAGTGAATTAGGTCCGAATGAGGTGATCTACAGTCATAAGTTCGTTAAAGAAACATTAGGACGGACGGGGTAGTCGACTTTCGCTAAAAAAATTTAATAGACAAATTTTCGTTCAAACACGAGCGTTTTCCTGAAAACTATGAATGCCCCCGCATTGATACCGTGCAAGCAAGTGAATTAGGTCCGAATGAGGTGATCTATAGCCATAAGTTCGTTAAAGAAACCATAGGACGGACGGGGTAGTCGACTTTCGCTAAAAAATTTAATAGACAAATTTTCGGTCAAACGCGAGCGTTTTCCTGAAAACTATGAATGCCCCCGCATTGATACCGTGCAAGCAAGTGAATTAGGTCCGAATGAGGTGATCTATAGCCATAAGTTCGTTAAAGAAACCATAGGACGGACGGGGTAGTAGACTTTCGCTAAAAAATGTAATAGACAAATTTTCGATCAAACGCGAGCGTTTTCCTGAAAACTATGAATGCCCCCGCATTGATACCGTGCAAGCAAGTGAATTAGGTCCGAATGAGGTGATCTACAGCCATAAGTTCGTTAAAGAAACATTAGGACGGACGGGGTAGTCGACTTTCGCTAAAAAATTTAATAGACAAATTTTCGTTCAAACGCGAGCGTTTTCCTGAAAACTATGAATGCCCCCGCATTGATACCGTGCAAGCAAGTGAATTAGGTCCGAATGAGGTGATCTATAGTCATAAGTTCGTTAAAGAAACCATAGGACGGACGGGGTAGTCGACTTTCGCTAAAAAATTTAATAGACAAATTTTCGATCAAACGCGAGCGTTTTCCTGAAAACTATGAATGCCCCCGCATTGATACCGTGCAAGCAAGTGAATTAGGTCCGAATGAGGTGATCTATAGCCATAAGTTCGTTAAAGAAACCATAGGACGGACGGGGTAGTCGACTTTCGCTAAAAAATTTAATAGACAAATTTTCGATCAAACGCGAGCGTTTTCCTGAAAACTATGAATGCCCCCGCATTGATACCGTGCAAGCAAGTGAATTAGGTCCGAATGAGGTGATCTATAGCCATAAGTTCGTTAAAGAAACATTAGGACGGACGGGGTAGTCGACTTTCGCTAAAAAATTTAATAGACAAATTTTCGTTCAAACGCGAGCGTTTTCCTGAAAACTATGAATGCCCCCGCATTGATACCGTGCAAGCAAGTGAATTAGGTCCGAATGAGGTGATCTATAGCCATAAGTTCGTTAAAGAAACCATAGGACGGACGGGGTAGTCGACTTTCGCTAAAAAATTTAATAGACAAATTTTCGATCAAACGCGAGCGTTTTCCTGAAAACTATGAATGCCCCCGCATTGATACCGTGCAAGCAAGTGAATTAGGTCCGAATGAGGTGATCTATAGCCATAAGTTCGTTAAAGAAACCATAGGACGGACGGGGTAGTCGACTTTCGCTAAAAAAATTTAATAGACAAATTTTCGATCAAACGCGAGCGTTTTCCTGAAAACTATGAATGCCCCCGCATTGATACCGTGCAAGCAAGTGAATTAGGTCCGAATGAGGTGATCTACAGTCATAAGTTCGTTAAAGAAACAATAGGACGGACGGGGTAGTCGACTTTCGCTAAAAAAATTTAATAGACAAATTTTCGTTCAAACGCGAGCGTTTTCCTGAAAACTATGAATGCCCCCCGCATTGATAATGTGCAAGCAAGTGAATTAGGTCCGAATGAGGTGATCTATAGCCATAAGTTCGTTAAAGAAACCATAGGACGGACGGGGTAGTAGACTTTCGCTAAAAAATGTAATAGACAAATTTTCGATCAAACGCGAGCGTTTTCCTGAAAACTATGAATGCCCCCGCATTGATACCGTGCAAGCAAGTGAATTAGGTCCGAATGAGGTGATCTACAGTCATAAGTTCGTTAAAGAAACCATAGGACGGACGGGGTAGTCGACTTTCGCTAAAAAATTTAATAGACAAATTTTCGATCAAACGCGAGCGTTTTCCTGAAAACTATGAATGCCCCCGCATTGATACCGTGCAAGCAAGTGAATTAGGTCCGAATGAGGTGATCTATAGCCATAAGTTCGTTAAAGAAACCATAGGACGGACGGGGTAGTCGACTTTCGCTAAAAAATTTAATAGACAAATTTTCGATCAAACGCGAGCGTTTTCCTGAAAACTATGAATGCCCCCGCATTGATACCGTGCAAGCAAGTGAATTAGGTCCGAATGAGGTGATCTACAGCCATAAGTTCGTTAAAGAAACCATAGGACGGACGGGGTAGTCGACTTTCGCTAAAAAAATTTAATAGACAAATTTTCGATCAAACGCGAGCGTTTTACTGAAAACTATGAATGCCCCCGCATTGATACCGTGCAAGCAAGTGAATTAGGTCCGAATGAGGTGATCTATAGCCATAAGTTCGTTAAAGAAACCATAGGACGGACGGGGTAGTCGACTTTCGCTAAAAAATTTAATAGACAAATTTTCGATCAAACGCGAGCGTTTTACTGAAAACTATGAATGCCCCCGCATTGATACCGTGCAAGCAAGTGAATTAGGTCCGAATGAGGTGATCTACAGCCATAAGTTCGTTAAAGAAACCATAGGACGGACGGGGTAGTCGACTTTCGCTAAAAAAATTTAATAGACAAATTTTCGGTCAAACGCGAGCGTTTTCCTGAAAACTATGAATGCCCCCGCATTGATACCGTGCAAGCAAGTGAATTAGGTCCGAATGAGGTGATCTATAGCCATAAGTTCGTTAAAGAAACCATAGGACGGACGGGGTAGTCGACTTTCGCTAAAAAATTTAATAGACAAATTTTCGATCAAACGCGAGCGTTTTCCTGAAAACTATGAATGCCCCCGCATTGATACCGTGCAAGCAAGTGAATTAGGTCCGAATGAGGTGATCTACAGCCATAAGTTCGTTAAAGAAACCATAGGACGGACGGGGTAGTCGACTTTCGCTAAAAAATTTAATAGACAAATTTTCGATCAAACGCGAGCGTTTTCCTGAAAACTATGAATGCCCCCGCATTGATACCGTGCAAGCAAGTGAATTAGGTCCGAATGAGGTGATCTATAGCCATAAGTTCGTTAAAGAAACCATAGGACGGACGGGGTAGTCGACTTTCGCTAAAAAATTTAATAGACAAATTTTCGATCAAACGCGAGCGTTTTCCTGAAAACTATGAATGCCCCCGCATTGATACCGTGCAAGCAAGTGAATTAGGTCCGAATGAGGTGATCTATAGTCATAAGTTCGTTAAAGAAACCTTAGGACGGACGGGGTAGTCGACTTTCGCTAAAAAAATTTAATAGACAAATTTTCGTTCAAACGCGAGCGTTTTCCTGAAAACTATGAATGCCCCCGCATTGATACCGTGCAAGCAAGTGAATTAGGTCCGAATGAGGTGATCTATAGCCATAAGTTCGTTAAAGAAACCATAGGACGGACGGGGTAGTCGACTTTCGCTAAAAAAATTTAATAGACAAATTTTCGGTCAAACGCGAGCGTTTTCCTGAAAACTATGAATGCCCCCGCATTGATACTGTGCAAGCAAGTGAATTAGGTCCGAATGAGGTGATCTATAGCCATAAGTTCGTTAAAGAAACCATAGGACGGACGGGGTAGTCGACTTTCGCTAAAAAATGTAATAGACAAATTTTCGATCAAACGCGAGCGTTTTCCTGAAAACTATGAATGCCCCCGCATTGATACCGTGCAAGCAAGTGAATTAGGTCCGAATGAGGTGATCTACAGTCATAAGTTCGTTAAAGAAACATTAGGACGGACGGGGTAGTCGACTTTCGCTAAAAAAATTTAATAGACAAATTTTCGTTCAAACGCGAGCGTTTTCCTGAAAACTATGAATGCCCCCGCATTGATACCGTGCAAGCAAGTGAATTAGGTCCGAATGAGGTGATCTATAGCCATAAGTTCGTTAAAGAAACCATAGGACGGACGGGGTAGTCGACTTTCGCTAAAAAATTTAATAGACAAATTTTCGATCAAACGCGAGCGTTTTCCTGAAAACTATGAATGCCCCCGCATTGATACCGTGCAAGCAAGTGAATTAGGTCCGAATGAGGTGATCTACAGCCATAAGTTCGTTAAAGAAACCATAGGACGGACGGGGTAGTCGACTTTCGCTAAAAAAATTTAATAGACAAATTTTCGATCAAACGCGAGCGTTTTCCTGAAAACTATGAATGCCCCCGCATTGATACTGTGCAAGCAAGTGAATTAGGTCCGAATGAGGTGATCTATAGCCATAAGTTCGTTAAAGAAACCATAGGACGGACGGGGTAGTCGACTTTCGCTAAAAAATTTAATAGACAAATTTTCGATCAAACGCGAGCGTTTTCCTGAAAACTATGAATGCCCCCGCATTGATACCGTGCAAGCAAGTGAATTAGGTCCGAATGAGGTGATCTACAGTCATAAGTTCGTTAAAGAAACCATAGGACGGACGGGGTAGTCGACTTTCGCTAAAAAATTTAATAGACAAATTTTCGATCAAACGCGAGCGTTTTCCTGAAAACTATGAATGCCCCCGCATTGATACCGTGCAAGCAAGTGAATTAGGTCTGAATGAGGTGATCTACAGCCATAAGTTCGTTAAAGAAACATTAGGACGGACGGGGTAGTCGACTTTCGCTAAAAAAATTTAATAGACAAATTTTCGATCAAACGCGAGCGTTTTCCTGAAAACTATGAATGCCCCCGCATTGATACCGTGCAAGCAAGTGAATTAGGTCCGAATGAGGTGATCTATAGCCATAAGTTCGTTAAAGAAACCATAGGACGGACGGGGTAGTCGACTTTCGCTAAAAAATTTAATAGACAAATTTTCGATCAAACGCGAGCGTTTTACTGAAAACAATGAATGCCCCCGCATTGATACCGTGCAAGCAAGTGAATTAGGTCTGAATGAGGTGATCTACAGTCATAAGTTCGTTAAAGAAACATTAGGACGGACGGGGTGGTCGACTTTCGCTAAAAAATTTAATAGACAAATTTTCGTTCAAACACGAGCGTTTTCCTGAAAACTATGAATGCCCCCGCATTGATACCGTGCAAGCAAGTGAATTAGGTCCGAATGAGGTGATCTATAGCCATAAGTTCGTTAAAGAAACCATAGGACGGACGGGGTAGTCGACTTTCGCTAAAAAATTAAATAGACAAATTTTCGGTCAAACGCGAGCGTTTTCCTGAAAACTATGAATGCCCCCGCATTGATAATGTGCAAGCAAGTGAATTAGGTCCGAATGAGGTGATCTATAGCCATAAGTTCGTTAAAGAAACCATAGGACGGACGGGGTAGTAGACTTTCGCTAAAAAATGTAATAGACAAATTTTCGATCAAACGCGAGCGTTTTCCTGAAAACTATGAATGCCCCCGCATTGATACCGTGCAAGCAAGTGAATTAGGTCCGAATGAGGTGATCTACAGTCATAAGTTCGTTAAAGAAACATTAGGACGGACGGGGTAGTCGACTTTCGCTAAAAAATTTAATAGACAAATTTTCGTTCAAACGCGAGCGTTTTCCTGAAAACTATGAATGCCCCCGCATTGATACCGTGCAAGCAAGTGAATTAGGTCCGAATGAGGTGATCTATAGCCATAAGTTCGTTAAAGAAACCATAGGACGGACGGGGTAGTCGACTTTCGCTAAAAAATGTAATAGACAAATTTTCGATCAAACGCGAGCGTTTTCCTGAAAACTATGAATGCCCCCGCATTGATACCGTGCAAGCAAGTGAATTAGGTCCGAATGAGGTGATCTACAGTCATAAGTTCGTTAAAGAAACCATAGGACGGACGGGGTAGTCGACTTTCGCTAAAAAATTTAATAGACAAATTTTCGATCAAACGCGAGCGTTTTCCTGAAAACTATGAATGCCCCCGCATTGATACCGTGCAAGCAAGTGAATTAGGTCCGAATGAGGTGATCTATAGCCATAAGTTCGTTAAAGAAACCATAGGACGGACGGGGTAGTCGACTTTCGCTAAAAAATTTAATAGACAAATTTTCGATCAAACGCGAGCGTTTTCCTGAAAACTATGAATGCCCCCGCATTGATACCGTGCAAGCAAGTGAATTAGGTCCGAATGAGGTGATCTACAGCCATAAGTTCTTTAAAGAAACATTAGGACGGACGGGGTAGTCGACTTTCGCTAAAAAAATTTAATAGACAAATTTTCGACCATACGCGAGTGTTTTACTGAAAACTATGAATGCCCCCGCATTGATACCGTGCAAGCAAGTGAATTAGGTCCGAATGAGGTGATCTATAGCCATAAGTTCGTTAAAGAAACCATAGGACGGACGGGGTAGTCGACTTTCGCTAAAAAATTTAATAGACAAATTTTCGAACAAACGCGAGCGTTTTACTGAAAACAATGAATGCCCCCGCATTGATACCGTGCAAGCAAGTGAATTAGGTCTGAATGAGGTGATCTACAGTCATAAGTTCGTTAAAGAAACATTAGGACGGACGGGGTGGTCGACTTTCGCTAAAAAATTTAATAGACAAATTTTCGTTCAAACACGAGCGTTTTCCTGAAAACTATGAATGCCCCCGCATTGATATCGTGCAAGCAAGTGAATTAGGTCCGAATGAGGTGATTTATAGCCATAAGTTCGTTAAAGAAACCATAGGACGGACGGGGTAGTCGACTTTCGCTAAAAAATTAAATAGACAAATTTTCGGTCAAACGCGAGCGTTTTCCTGAAAACTATGAATGCCCCCGCATTGATAATGTGCAAGCAAGTGAATTAGGTCCGAATGAGGTGATCTATAGCCATAAGTTCGTTAAAGAAACCATAGGACGGACGGGGTAGTAGACTTTCGCTAAAAAATGTAATAGACAAATTTTCGATCAAACGCGAGCGTTTTCCTGAAAACTATGAATGCCCCCGCATTGATACCGTGCAAGCAAGTGAATTAGGTCCGAATGAGGTGATCTACAGTCATAAGTTCGTTAAAGAAACATTAGGACGGACGGGGTGGTCGACTTTCGCTAAAAAATTTAATAGACAAATTTTCGTTCAAACACGAGCGTTTTCCTGAAAACTATGAATGCCCCCGCATTGATACCGTGCAAGCAAGTGAATTAGGTCCGAATGAGGTGATCTATAGTCATAAGTTCGTTAAAGAAACCATAGGACGGACGGGGTAGTCGACTTTCGCTAAAAAATTTAATAGACAAATTTTCGATCAAACGCGAGCGTTTTCCTGAAAACTATGAATGCCCCCGCATTGATAATGTGCAAGCAAGTGAATTAGGTCCGAATGAGGTGATCTATAGCCATAAGTTCGTTAAAGAAACCATAGGACGGACGGGGTAGTCGACTTTCGCTAAAAAATTTAATAGACAAATTTTCGATCAAACGCGAGCGTTTTCCTGAAAACTATGAATGCCCCCGCATTGATACCGTGCAAGCAAGTGAATTAGGTCCGAATGAGGTGATCTATAGTCATAAGTTCGTTAAAGAAACATTAGGACGGACGGGGTGGTCGACTTTCGCTAAAAAATTTAATAGACAAATTTTCGTTCAAACACGAGCGTTTTCCTGAAAACTATGAATGCCCCCGCATTGATACCGTGCAAGCAAGTGAATTAGGTCCGAATGAGGTGATCTATAGCCATAAGTTCGTTAAAGAAACCATAGGACGGACGGGGTAGTCGACTTTCGCTAAAAAAATTTAATAGACAAATTTTCGATCAAACGCGAGCGTTTTCCTGAAAACTATGAATGCCCCCGCATTGATACCGTGCAAGCAAGTGAATTAGGTCCGAATGAGGTGATCTATAGCCATAAGTTCGTTAAAGAAACCATAGGACGGACGGGGTAGTCGACTTTCGCTAAAAAAATTTAATAGACAAATTTTCGATCAAACGCGAGCGTTTTCCTGAAAACTATGAATGCCCCCGCATTGATACCGTGCAAGCAAGTGAATTAGGTCCGAATGAGGTGATCTACAGCCATAAGTTCGTTAAAGAAACATTAGGACGGACGGGGTAGTCGACTTTCGCTAAAAAAATTTAATAGACAAATTTTCGTTCAAACGCGAGCGTTTTCCTGAAAACTATGAATGCCCCCGCATTGATACCGTGCAAGCAAGTGAATTAGGTCCGAATGAGGTGATCTATAGCCATAAGTTCGTTAAAGAAACCATAGGACGGACGGGGTAGTCGACTTTCGCTAAAAAATTTAATAGACAAATTTTCGATCAAACGCGAGCGTTTTCCTGAAAACTATGAATGCCCCCGCATTGATACCGTGCAAGCAAGTGAATTAGGTCCGAATGAGGTGATCTACAGCCATAAGTTCGTTAAAGAAACCATAGGACGGACGGGGTAGTCGACTTTCGCTAAAAAAATTTAATAGACAAATTTTCGATCAAACGCGAGCGTTTTCCTGAAAACTATGAATGCCCCCGCATTGATACCGTGCAAGCAAGTGAATTAGGTCCGAATGAGGTGATCTATAGCCATAAGTTCGTTAAAGAAACCATAGGACGGACGGGGTAGTAGACTTTCGCTAAAAAAATTTAATAGACAAATTTTCGATCAAACGCGAGCGTTTTCCTGAAAACTATGAATGCCCCCGCATTGATACCGTGCAAGCAAGTGAATTAGGTCCGAATGAGGTGATCTACAGTCATAAGTTCGTTAAAGAAACCATAGGACGGACGGGGTAGTCGACTTTCGCTAAAAAATTTAATAGACAAATTTTCGATCAAACGCGAGCGTTTTACTGAAAACTATGAATGCCCCCGCATTGATACCGTGCAAGCAAGTGAATTAGGTCCGAATGAGGTGATCTATAGCCATAAGTTCGTTAAAGAAACCATAGGACGGACGGGGTAGTCGACTTTCGCTAAAAAATTTAATAGACAAATTTTCGAACAAACGCGAGCGTTTTCCTGAAAACTATGAATGCCCCCGCATTGATACCGTGCAAGCAAGTGAATTAGGTCCGAATGAGGTGATCTACAGCCATAAGTTCTTTAAAGAAACATTAGGACGGACGGGGTAGTCGACTTTCGCTAAAAAATTTAATAGACAAATTTTCGATCAAACGCGAGTGTTTTACTGAAAACTATGAATGCCCCCGCATTGATACCGTGCAAGCAAGTGAATTAGGTCCGAATGAGGTGATCTATAGTCATAAGTTCGTTAAAGAAACATTAGGACGGACGGGGTGGTCGACTTTCGCTAAAAAATTTAATAGACAAATTTTCGAACAAACGCGAGCGTTTTACTGAAAACTATGAATGCCCCCGCATTGATACCGTGCAAGCAAGTGAATTAGGTCCGAATGAGGTGATCTACAGCCATAAGTTCGTTAAAGAAACATTAGGACGGACGGGGTAGTCGACTTTCGCTAAAAAATTTAATAGACAAATTTTCGTTCAAACACGAGCGTTTTCCTGAAAACTATGAATGCCCCCGCATTGATACCGTGCAAGCAAGTGAATTAGGTCCGAATGAGGTGATCTATAGCCATAAGTTCGTTAAAGAAACCATAGGACGGACGGGGTAGTCGACTTTCGCTAAAAAATTTAATAGACAAATTTTCGGTCAAACGCGAGCGTTTTCCTGAAAACTATGAATGCCCCCGCATTGATACCGTGCAAGCAAGTGAATTAGGTCCGAATGAGGTGATCTATAGCCATAAGTTCGTTAAAGAAACCATAGGACGGACGGGGTAGTCGACTTTCGCTAAAAAATGTAATAGACAAATTTTCGGTCAAACGCGAGCGTTTTCCTGAAAACTATGAATGCCCCCGCATTGATACCGTGCAAGCAAGTGAATTAGGTCCGAATGAGGTGATCTATAGCCATAAGTTCGTTAAAGAAACCATAGGACGGACGGGGTAGTCGACTTTCGCTAAAAAATTTAATAGACAAATTTTCGATCAAACGCGAGCGTTTTCCTGAAAACTATGAATGCCCCCGCATTGATACCGTGCAAGCAAGTGAATTAGGTCCGAATGAGGTGATCTATAGCCATAAGTTCGTTAAAGAAACATTAGGACGGACGGGGTAGTCGACTTTCGCTAAAAAATTTAATAGACAAATTTTCGATCAAACACGAGCGTTTTCCTGAAAACTATGAATGCCCCCGCATTGATACCGTGCAAGCAAGTGAATTAGGTCCGAATGAGGTGATCTATAGCCATAAGTTCGTTAAAGAAACCATAGGACGGACGGGGTAGTCGACTTTCGCTAAAAAATTTAATAGACAAATTTTCGATCAAACGCGAGCGTTTTCCTGAAAACTATGAATGCCCCCGCATTGATACCGTGCAAGCAAGTGAATTAGGTCCGAATGAGGTGATCTATAGTCATAAGTTCGTTAAAGAAACCATAGGACGGACGGGGTAGTCGACTTTCGCTAAAAAATTTAATAGACAAATTTTCGATCAAACGCGAGCGTTTTCCTGAAAACTATGAATGCCCCCGCATTGATACCGTGCAAGCAAGTGAATTAGGTCCGAATGAGGTGATCTATAGCCATAAGTTCGTTAAAGAAACCATAGGACGGACGGGGTAGTCGACTTTCGCTAAAAAATTTAATAGACAAATTTTCGATCAAACACGAGCGTTTTCCTGAAAACTATGAATGCCCCCGCATTGATACCGTGCAAGCAAGTGAATTAGGTCCGAATGAGGTGATCTATAGCCATAAGTTCGTTAAAGAAACCATAGGACGGACGGGGTAGTCGACTTTCGCTAAAAAATTTAATAGACAAATTTTCGGTCAAACGCGAGCGTTTTCCTGAAAACTATGAATGCCCCCGCATTGATACTGTGCAAGCAAGTGAATTAGGTCCGAATGAGGTGATCTATAGCCATAAGTTCGTTAAAGAAACCATAGGACGGACGGGGTAGTAGACTTTCGCTAAAAAATGTAATAGACAAATTTTCGATCAAACGCGAGCGTTTTCCTGAAAACTATGAATGCCCCCGCATTGATACCGTGCAAGCAAGTGAATTAGGTCCGAATGAGGTGATCTACAGTCATAAGTTCGTTAAAAGAAACATTAGGACGGACGGGGTAGTCGACTTTCGCTAAAAAATTTAATAGACAAATTTTCGTTCAAACACGAGCGTTTTCCTGAAAACTATGAATGCCCCCGCATTGATACCGTGCAAGCAAGTGAATTAGGTCCGAATGAGGTGATCTATAGCCATAAGTTCGTTAAAGAAACCATAGGACGGACGGGGTAGTAGACTTTCGCTAAAAAATGTAATAGACAAATTTTCGATCAAACGCGAGCGTTTTCCTGAAAACTATGAATGCCCCCGCATTGATACCGTGCAAGCAAGTGAATTAGGTCCGAATGAGGTGATCTACAGTCATAAGTTCGTTAAAGAAACCATAGGACGGACGGGGTAGTCGACTTTCGCTAAAAAAATTTAATAGACAAATTTTCGATCAAACGCGAGCGTTTTCCTGAAAACTATGAATGCCCCCGCATTGATACCGTGCAAGCAAGTGAATTAGGTCCGAATGAGGTGATCTATAGCCATAAGTTCGTTAAAGAAACCATAGGACGGACGGGGTAGTCGACTTTCGCTAAAAAATTTAATAGACAAATTTTCGATCAAACGCGAGCGTTTTCCTGAAAACTATGAATGCCCCCGCATTGATACCGTGCAAGCAAGTGAATTAGGTCCGAATGAGGTGATCTACAGTCATAAGTTCGTTAAAGAAACCATAGGACGGACGGGGTAGTCGACTTTCGCTAAAAAATTTAATAGACAAATTTTCGATCAAACGCGAGCGTTTTACTGAAAACTATGAATGCCCCCGCATTGATACCGTGCAAGCAAGTGAATTAGGTCCGAATGAGGTGATCTACAGCCATAAGTTCGTTAAAGAAACATTAGGACGGACGGGGTAGTCGACTTTCGCTAAAAAATTTAATAGACAAATTTTCGATCATACGCGAGTGTTTTACTGAAAACTATGAATGCCCCCGCATTGATACCGTGCAAGCAAGTGAATTAGGTCCGAATGAGGTGATCTATAGCCATAAGTTCGTTAAAGAAACCATAGGACGGACGGGGTAGTCGACTTTCGCTAAAAAAATTTAATAGACAAATTTTCGATCAAACGCGAGCGTTTTACTGAAAACTATGAATGCCCCCGCATTGATACCGTGCAAGCAAGTGAATTAGGTCCGAATGAGGTGATCTACAGTCATAAGTTCGTTAAAGAAACATTAGGACGGACGGGGTGGTCGACTTTCGCTAAAAAATTTAATAGACAAATTTTCGTTCAAACACGAGCGTTTTCCTGAAAACTATGAATGCCCCCGCATTGATATCGTGGAAGCAAGTGAATTAGGTCCGAATGAGGTGATTTATAGCCATAAGTTCGTTAAAGAAACCATAGGACGGACGGGGTAGTCGACTTTCGCTAAAAAAATTAAATAGACAAATTTTCGGTCAAACGCGAGCGTTTTCCTGAAAACTATGAATGCCCCCGCATTGATACTGTGCAAGCAAGTGAATTAGGTCCGAATGAGGTGATCTATAGCCATAAGTTCGTTAAAGAAACCATAGGACGGACGGGGTAGTAGACTTTCGCTAAAAAATGTAATAGACAAATTTTCGATCAAACGCGAGCGTTTTCCTGAAAACTATGAATGCCCCCGCATTGATACCGTGCAAGCAAGTGAATTAGGTCCGAATGAGGTGATCTACAGTCATAAGTTCGTTAAAGAAACATTAGGACGGACGGGGTAGTCGACTTTCGCTAAAAAATTTAATAGACAAATTTTCGTTCAAACACGAGCGTTTTCCTGAAAACTATGAATGCCCCCGCATTGATACTGTGCAAGCAAGTGAATTAGGTCCGAATGAGGTGATCTATAGCCATAAGTTCGTTAAAGAAACCATAGGACGGACGGGGTAGTCGACTTTCGCTAAAAAATGTAATAGACAAATTTTCGATCAAACGCGAGCGTTTTCCTGAAAACTATGAATGCCCCCCGCATTGATACCGTGCAAGCAAGTGAATTAGGTCCGAATGAGGTGATCTACAGTCATAAGTTCGTTAAAGAAACCATAGGACGGACGGGGTAGTCGACTTTCGCTAAAAAATTTAATAGACAAATTTTCGATCAAACGCGAGCGTTTTCCTGAAAACTATGAATGCCCCCGCATTGATACCGTGCAAGCAAGTGAATTAGGTCCGAATGAGGTGATCTATAGCCATAAGTTCGTTAAAGAAACCATAGGACGGACGGGGTAGTCGACTTTCGCTAAAAAATTTAATAGACAAATTTTCGATCAAACGCGAGCGTTTTCCTGAAAACTATGAATGCCCCCGCATTGATACCGTGCAAGCAAGTGAATTAGGTCCGAATGAGGTGATCTACAGCCATAAGTTCTTTAAAGAAACATTAGGACGGACGGGGTAGTCGACTTTCGCTAAAAAATTTAATAGACAAATTTTCGATCAAACGCGAGTGTTTTACTGAAAACTATGAATGCCCCCGCATTGATACCGTGCAAGCAAGTGAATTAGGTCCGAATGAGGTGATCTATAGCCATAAGTTCGTTAAAGAAACCATAGGACGGACGGGGTAGTCGACTTTCGCTAAAAAATTTAATAGACAAATTTTCGATCAAACGCGAGCGTTTTACTGAAAACAATGAATGCCCCCGCATTGATACCGTGCAAGCAAGTGAATTAGGTCTGAATGAGGTGATCTACAGTCATAAGTTCGTTAAAGAAACATTAGGACGGACGGGGTGGTCGACTTTCGCTAAAAAAATTTAATAGACAAATTTTCGTTCAAACACGAGCGTTTTCCTGAAAACTATGAATGCCCCCGCATTGATATCGTGCAAGCAAGTGAATTAGGTCCGAATGAGGTGATCTATAGCCATAAGTTCGTTAAAGAAACAATAGGACGGACGGGGTAGTCGACTTTCGCTAAAAAATTTAATAGACAAATTTTCGGTCAAACGCGAGCGTTTTCCTGAAAACTATGAATGCCCCCGCATTGATAATGTGCAAGCAAGTGAATTAGGTCCGAATGAGGTGATCTATAGCCATAAGTTCGTTAAAGAAACCATAGGACGGACGGGGTAGTAGACTTTCGCTAAAAAATGTAATAGACAAATTTTCGATCAAACGCGAGCGTTTTCCTGAAAACTATGAATGCCCCCGCATTGATACCGTGCAAGCAAGTGAATTAGGTCCGAATGAGGTGATCTACAGTCATAAGTTCGTTAAAGAAACATTAGGACGGACGGGGTAGTCGACTTTCGCTAAAAAATTTAATAGACAAATTTTCGTTCAGACACGAGCGTTTTCCTCAAAACTATGAATGCCCCCGCATTGATACCGTGCAAGCAAGTGAATTAGGTCCGAATGAGGTGATCTATAGTCATAAGTTCGTTAAAGAAACCATAGGACGGACGGGGTAGTCGACTTTCGCTAAAAAAATTTAATAGACAAATTTTCGATCAAACGCGAGCGTTTTCCTGAAAACTATGAATGCCCCCGCATTGATACCGTGCAAGCAAGTGAATTAGGTCCGAATGAGGTGATCTATAGCCATAAGTTCGTTAAAGAAACCATAGGACGGACGGGGTAGTCGACTATCGCTAAAAAATTTAATAGACAAATTTTCGATCAAACGCGAGCGTTTTCCTGAAAACTATGAATGCCCCCGCATTGATACCGTGCAAGCAAGTGAATTAGGTCCGAATGAGGTGATCTATAGTCATAAGTTCGTTAAAGAAACATTAGGACGGACGGGGTGGTCGACTTTCGCTAAAAAATTTAATAGACAAATTTTCGTTCAAACACGAGCGTTTTCCTGAAAACTATGAATGCCCCCGCATTGATATCGTGCAAGCAAGTGAAGTAGGTCCGAATGAGGTGATTTATAGCCATAAGTTCGTTAAAGAAACCATAGGACGGACGGGGTAGTCGACTTTCGCTAAAAAATTAAATAGACAAATTTTCGGTCAAACGCGAGCGTTTTCCTGAAAACTATGAATGCCCCCGCATTGATAATGTGCAAGCAAGTGAATTAGGTCCGAATGAGGTGATCTATAGCCATAAGTTCGTTAAAGAAACCATAGGACGGACGGGGTAGTAGACTTTCGCTAAAAAATGTAATAGACAAATTTTCGATCAAACGCGAGCGTTTTCCTGAAAACTATGAATGCCCCCGCATTGATACCGTGCAAGCAAGTGAATTAGGTCCGAATGAGGTGATCTACAGTCATAAGTTCGTTAAAGAAACATTAGGACGGACGGGGTGGTCGACTTTCGCTAAAAAATTTAATAGACAAATTTTCGTTCAAACACGAGCGTTTTCCTGAAAACTATGAATGCCCCCGCATTGATAATGTGCAAGCAAGTGAATTAGGTCCGAATGAGGTGATCTATAGCCATAAGTTCGTTAAAGAAGCCATAGGACGGACGGGGTAGTAGACTTTCGCTAAAAAATGTAATAGACAAATTTTCGATCAAACGCGAGCGTTTTCCTGAAAACTATGAATGCCCCCGCATTGATACCGTGCAAGCAAGTGAATTAGGTCCGAATGAGGTGATCTACAGTCATAAGTTCGTTAAAGAAACCATAGGACGGACGGGGTAGTCGACTTTCGCTAAAAAATTTAATAGACAAATTTTCGATCAAACGCGAGCGTTTTCCTGAAAACTATGAATGCCCCCGCATTGATACCGTGCAAGCAAGTGAATTAGGTCCGAATGAGGTGATCTATAGCCATAAGTTCGTTAAAGAAACCATAGGACGGACGGGGTAGTAGACTTTCGCTAAAAAATGTAATAGACAAATTTTCGATCAAACGCGAGCGTTTTCCTGAAAACTATGAATGCCCCCGCATTGATACCGTGCAAGCAAGTGAATTAGGTCCGAATGAGGTGATCTACAGTCATAAGTTCGTTAAAGAAACCATAGGACGGACGGGGTAGTCGACTTTCGCTAAAAAATTTAATAGACAAATTTTCGATCAAACGCGAGCGTTTTACTGAAAACTATGAATGCCCCCGCATTGATACCGTGCAAGCAAGTGAATTAGGTCCGAATGAGGTGATCTATAGCCATAAGTTCGTTAAAGAAACCATAGGACGGACGGGGTAGTCGACTTTCGCTAAAAAATTTAATAGACAAATTTTCGAACAAACGCGAGCGTTTTACTGAAAACAATGAATGCCCCCGCATTGATACCGTGCAAGCAAGTGAATTAGGTCTGAATGAGGTGATCTACAGCCATAAGTTCGTTAAAGAAACATTAGGACGGACGGGGTAGTCGACTTTCGCTAAAAAATTTAATAGACAAATTTTCGACCAAACGCGAGCGTTTTACTGAAAACTATGAATGCCCCCGCATTGATACCGTGCAAGCAAGTGAATTAGGTCCGAATGAGGTGATCTACAGTCATAAGTTCGTTAAAGAAACATTAGGACGGACGGGGTAGTCGACTTTCGCTAAAAAATTTAATAGACAAATTTTCGAACAAACGCGAGCGTTTTACTGAAAACTATGAATGCCCCCGCATTGATACCGTGCAAGCAAGTGAATTAGGTCCGAATGAGGTGATCTACAGTCATAAGTTCGTTAAAGAAACATTAGGACGGACGGGGTAGTCGACTTTCGCTAAAAAAATTTAATAGACAAATTTTCGTTCAAACGCGAGCGTTTTCCTGAAAACTATGAATGCCCCCGCATTGATACCGTGCAAGCAAGTGAATTAGGTCCGAATGAGGTGATTTATAGCCATAAGTTCGTTAAAGAAACCATAGGACGGACGGGGTAGTCGACTTTCGCTAAAAAATTAAATAGACAAATTTTCGGTCAAACGCGAGCGTTTTCCTGAAAACTATGAATGCCCCCGCATTGATAATGTGCAAGCAAGTGAATTAGGTCCGAATGAGGTGATCTATAGCCATAAGTTCGTTAAAGAAACCATAGGACGGACGGGGTAGTAGACTTTCGCTAAAAAATGTAATAGACAAATTTTCGATCAAACGCGAGCGTTTTCCTGAAAACTATGAATGCCCCCGCATTGATACCGTGCAAGCAAGTGAATTAGGTCCGAATGAGGTGATCTATAGCCATAAGTTCGTTAAAGAAACCATAGGACGGACGGGGTAGTCGACTTTCGCTAAAAAAATTTAATAGACAAATTTTCGGTCAAACGCGAGCGTTTTCCTGAAAACTATGAATGCCCCCGCATTGATACCGTGCAAGCAAGTGAATTAGGTCCGAATGAGGTGATCTACAGTCATAAGTTCGTTAAAGAAACATTAGGACGGACGGGGTGGTCGACTTTCGCTAAAAAATTTAATAGACAAATTTTCGTTCAAACACGAGCGTTTTCCTGAAAACTATGAATGCCCCCGCATTGATAATGTGCAAGCAAGTGAATTAGGTCCGAATGAGGTGATCTATAGCCATAAGTTCGTTAAAGAAACCATAGGACGGACGGGGTAGTCGACTTTCGCTAAAAAATGTAATAGACAAATTTTCGATCAAACGCGAGCGTTTTCCTGAAAACTATGAATGCCCCCGCATTGATACCGTGCAAGCAAGTGAATTAGGTCCGAATGAGGTGATCTACAGTCATAAGTTCGTTAAAGAAACCATAGGACGGACGGGGTAGTCGACTTTCGCTAAAAAATGTAATAGACAAATTTTCGTTCAAACGCGAGCGTTTTCCTGAAAACTATGAATGCCCCCGCATTGATACCGTGCAAGCAAGTGAATTAGGTCCGAATGAGGTGATCTACAGCCATAAGTTCGTTAAAGAAACATTAGGACGGACGGGGTAGTCGACTTTCGCTAAAAAATTTAATAGACAAATTTTCGACCAAACGCGAGCGTTTTCCTGAAAACTATGAATGCCCCCGCATTGATACCGTGCAAGCAAGTGAATTAGGTCCGAATGAGGTGATCTATAGCCATAAGTTCGTTAAAGAAACCATAGGACGGACGGGGTAGTAGACTTTCGCTAAAAAATGTAATAGACAAATTTTCGATCAAACGCGAGCGTTTTCCTGAAAACTATGAATGCCCCCGCATTGATACCGTGCAAGCAAGTGAATTAGGTCCGAATGAGGTGATCTACAGTCATAAGTTCGTTAAAGAAACATTAGGACGGACGGGGTGGTCGACTTTCGCTAAAAAATTTAATAGACAAATTTTCGTTCAAACACGAGCGTTTTCCTGAAAACTATGAATGCCCCCGCATTGATACCGTGCAAGCAAGTGAATTAGGTCCGAATGAGGTGATCTATAGCCATAAGTTCGTTAAAGAAACCATAGGACGGACGGGGTAGTAGACTTTCGCTAAAAAATGTAATAGACAAATTTTCGATCAAACGCGAGCGTTTTCCTGAAAACTATGAATGCCCCCGCATTGATACCGTGCAAGCAAGTGAATTAGGTCCGAATGAGGTGATCTACAGTCATAAGTTCGTTAAAGAAACATAGGACGGACGGGGTGGTCGACTTTCGCTAAAAAATTTAATAGACAAATTTTCGTTCAAACGCGAGCGTTTTCCTGAAAACTATGAATGCCCCCGCATTGATAATGTGCAAGCAAGTGAATTAGGTCCGAATGAGGTGATCTATAGCCATAAGTTCGTTAAAGAAACCATAGGACGGACGGGGTAGTCGACTTTCGCTAAAAAATGTAATAGACAAATTTTCGATCAAACGCGAGCGTTTTCCTGAAAACTATGAATGCCCCCCGCATTGATACCGTGCAAGCAAGTGAATTAGGTCCGAATGAGGTGATCTACAGTCATAAGTTCGTTAAAGAAACCATAGGACGGACGGGGTAGTCGACTTTCGCTAAAAAATTTAATAGACAAATTTTCGATCAAACGCGAGCGTTTTACTGAAAACTATGAATGCCCCCGCATTGATACCGTGCAAGCAAGTGAATTAGGTCCGAATGAGGTGATCTACAGTCATAAGTTCGTTAAAGAAACATTAGGACGGACGGGGTAGTAGACTTTCGCTAAAAAATGTAATAGACAAATTTTCGATCAAACGCGAGCGTTTTCCTGAAAACTATGAATGCCCCCGCATTGATACCGTGCAAGCAAGTGAATTAGGTCCGAATGAGGTGATCTACAGCCATAAGTTCGTTAAAGAAACCATAGGACGGACGGGGTAGTCGACTTTCGCTAAAAAAATTTAATAGACAAATTTTCGTTCAAACGCGAGCGTTTTCCTGAAAACTATGAATGCCCCCGCATTGATACCGTGCAAGCAAGTGAATTATGTCCGAATGAGGTGATCTATAGCCATAAGTTCGTTAAAGAAACCATAGGACGGACGGGGTAGTCGACTTTCGCTAAAAAATTTAATGGACAAATTTTCGATCAAACGCGAGCGTTTTACTGAAAACTATGAATGCCCCCGCATTGATACCGTGCAAGCAAGTGAATTAGGTCCGAATGAGGTGATCTATAGCCATAAGTTCGTTAAAGAAACCATAGGACGGACGGGGTAGTCGACTTTCGCTAAAAAATTGAATAGACAAATTTTCGATCAAACGCGAGCGTTTTACTGAAAACTATGAATGCCCCCGCATTGATACCGTGCAAGCAAGTGAATTAGGTCTGAATGAGGTGATCTACAGTCATAAGTTCGTTAAAGAAACATTAGGACGGACGGGGTGGTCGACTTTCGCTAAAAAATTTAATAGACAAATTTTCGTTCAAACACGAGCGTTTTCCTGAAAACTATGAATGCCCCCGCATTGATATCGTGCAAGCAAGTGAATTAGGTCCGAATGAGGTGATTTATAGCCATAAGTTCGTTAAAGAAACCATAGGACGGACGGGGTAGTCGACTTTCGCTAAAAAATTAAATAGACAAATTTTCGGTCAAACGCGAGCGTTTTCCTGAAAACTATGAATGCCCCCGCATTGATAATGTGCAAGCAAGTGAATTAGGTCCGAATGAGGTGATCTATAGCCATAAGTTCGTTAAAGAAACCATAGGACGGACGGGGTAGTAGACTTTCGCTAAAAAATTTAATAGACAAATTTTCGATCAAACGCGAGCGTTTTCCTGAAAACTATGAATGCCCCCGCATTGATACCGTGCAAGCAAGTGAATTAGGTCCGAATGAGGTGATCTACAGTCATAAGTTCGTTAAAGAAACATTAGGACGGACGGGGTGGTCGACTTTCGCTAAAAAATTTAATAGACAAATTTTCGTTCAAACACGAGCGTTTTCCTGAAAACTATGAATGCCCCCGCATTGATACCGTGCAAGCAAGTGAATTAGGTCCGAATGAGGTGATCTATAGCCATAAGTTCGTTAAAGAAACCATAGGACGGACGGGGTAGTCGACTTTCGCTAAAAAATTTAATAGACAAATTTTCGAACAAACGCGAGCGTTTTACTGAAAACAATGAATGCCCCCGCATTGATACCGTGCAAGCAAGTGAATTAGGTCCGAATGAGGTGATCTACAGCCATAAGTTCGTTAAAGAAACCATAGGACGGACGGGGTAGTCGACTTTCGCTAAAAAATTAAATAGACAAATTTTCGGTCAAACGCGAGCGTTTTCCTGAAAACTATGAATGCCCCCGCATTGATAATGTGCAAGCAAGTGAATTAGGTCCGAATGAGGTGATCTATAGCCATAAGTTCGTTAAAGAAACCATAGGACGGACGGGGTAGTAGACTTTCGCTAAAAAATGTAATAGACAAATTTTCGATCAAACGCGAGCGTTTTCCTGAAAACTATGAATGCCCCCGCATTGATACCGTGCAAGCAAGTGAATTAGGTCCGAATGAGGTGATCTACAGTCATAAGTTCGTTAAAGAAACATTAGGACGGACGGGGTGGTCGACTTTCGCTAAAAAATTTAATAGACAAATTTTCGTTCAAACACGAGCGTTTTCCTGAAAACTATGAATGCCCCCGCATTGATATCGTGGAAGCAAGTGAATTAGGTCCGAATGAGGTGATTTATAGCCATAAGTTCGTTAAAGAAACCATAGGACGGACGGGGTAGTCGACTTTCGCTAAAAAATTAAATAGACAAATTTTCGGTCAAACGTGAGCGTTTTCCTGAAAACTATGAATGCCCCCGCATTGATAATGTGCAAGCAAGTGAATTAGGTCCGAATGAGGTGATCTATAGCCATAAGTTCGTTAAAGAAACCATAGGACGGACGGGGTAGTAGACTTTCGCTAAAAAATGTAATAGACAAATTTTCGATCAAACGCGAGCGTTTTCCTGAAAACTATGAATGCCCCCGCATTGATACCGTGCAAGCAAGTGAATTAGGTCCGAATGAGGTGATCTACAGTCATAAGTTCGTTAAAGAAACATTAGGACGGACGGGGTGGTCGACTTTCGCTAAAAAATTTAATAGACAAATTTTCGTTCAAACACGAGCGTTTTCCTGAAAACTATGAATGCCCCCGCATTGATAATGTGCAAGCAAGTGAATTAGGTCCGAATGAGGTGATCTATAGCCATAAGTTCGTTAAAGAAACCATAGGACGGACGGGGTAGTAGACTTTCGCTAAAAAATGTAATAGACAAATTTTCGATCAAACGCGAGCGTTTTCCTGAAAACTATGAATGCCCCCGCATTGATACCGTGCAAGCAAGTGAATTAGGTCCGAATGAGGTGATCTACAGTCATAAGTTCGTTAAAGAGACCATAGGACGGACGGGGTAGTCGACTTTCGCTAAAAAAATTTAATAGACAAATTTTCGATCAAACGCGAGCGTTTTCCTGAAAACTATGAATGCCCCCGCATTGATACTGTGCAAGCAAGTGAATTAGGTCCGAATGAGGTGATCTATAGCCATAAGTTCGTTAAAGAAACCATAGGACGGACGGGGTAGTCGACTTTCGCTAAAAAATTTAATAGACAAATTTTCGATCAAACGCGAGCGTTTTCCTGAAAACTATGAATGCCCCCGCATTGATACCGTGCAAGCAAGTGAATTAGGTCCGAATGAGGTGATCTATAGTCATAAGTTCGTTAAAGAAACCATAGGACGGACGGGGTAGTCGACTTTCGCTAAAAAATTTAATAGACAAATTTTCGATCAAACGCGAGCGTTTTACTGAAAACAATGAATGCCCCCGCATTGATACCGTGCAAGCAAGTGAATTAGGTCTGAATGAGGTGATCTACAGCCATAAGTTCGTTAAAGAAACATTAGGACGGACGGGGTAGTCGACTTTCGCTAAAAAATTTAATAGACAAATTTTCGACCATACGCGAGTGTTTTACTGAAAACTATGAATGCCCCCGCATTGATACCGTGCAAGCAAGTGAATTAGGTCCGAATGAGGTGATCTATAACCATAAGTTCGTTAAAGAAACCATAGGACGGACGGGGTAGTCGACTTTCGCTAAAAAATTTAATAGACAAATTTTCGAACAAACGCGAGCGTTTTACTGAAAACAATGAATGCCCCCGCATTGATACCGTGCAAGCAAGTGAATTAGGTCTGAATGAGGTGATCTACAGTCATAAGTTCGTTAAAGAAACATTAGGACGGACGGGGTGGTCGACTTTCGCTAAAAAATTTAATAGACAAATTTTCGTTCAAACACGAGCGTTTTCCTGAAAACTATGAATGCCCCCGCATTGATACCGTGCAAGCAAGTGAATTAGGTCCGAATGAGGTGATCTACAGTCATAAGTTCGTTAAAGAAACCATTAGGACGGACGGGGTGGTCGACTTTCGCTAAAAAAATTAAATAGACAAATTTTCGGTCAAACGCGAGCGTTTTCCTGAAAACTATGAATGCCCCCGCATTGATAATGTGCAAGCAAGTGAATTAGGTCCGAATGAGGTGATCTATAGCCATAAGTTCGTTAAAGAAACCATAGGACGGACGGGGTAGTAGACTTTCGCTAAAAAATGTAATAGACAAATTTTCGATCAAACGCGAGCGTTTTCCTGAAAACTATGAATGCCCCCGCATTGATACCGTGCAAGCAAGTGAATTAGGTCCGAATGAGGTGATCTACAGTCATAAGTTCGTTAAAGAAACATTAGGACGGACGGGGTGGTCGACTTTCGCTAAAAAATTTAATAGACAAATTTTCGTTCAAACACGAGCGTTTTCCTGAAAACTATGAATGCCCCCGCATTGATAACGTGCAAGCAAGTGAATTAGGTCCGAATGAGGTGATCTATAGCCATAAGTTCGTTAAAGAAACCATAGGACGGACGGGGTAGTAGACTTTCGCTAAAAAATGTAATAGACAAATTTTCGATCAAACGCGAGCGTTTTCCTGAAAACTATGAATGCCCCCGCATTGATACCGTGCAAGCAAGTGAATTAGGTCCGAATGAGGTGATCTACAGTCATAAGTTCGTTAAAGAAACCATAGGACGGACGGGGTAGTCGACTTTCGCTAAAAAATTTAATAGACAAATTTTCGATCAAACGCGAGCGTTTTCCTGAAAACTATGAATGCCCCCGCATTGATACCGTGCAAGCAAGTGAATTAGGTCCGAATGAGGTGATCTATAGCCATAAGTTCGTTAAAGAAACCATAGGACGGACGGGGTAGTAGACTTTCGCTAAAAAATGTAATAGACAAATTTTCGATCAAACGCGAGCGTTTTACTGAAAACTATGAATGCCCCCGCATTGATACCGTGCAAGCAAGTGAATTAGGTCTGAATGAGGTGATCTACAGCCATAAGTTCGTTAAAGAAACATTAGGACGGACGGGGTAGTCGACTTTCGCTAAAAAATTTAATAGACAAATTTTCGATCATACGCGAGTGTTTTACTGAAAACTATGAATGCCCCCGCATTGATACCGTGCAAGCAAGTGAATTAGGTCCGAATGAGGTGATCTATAACCATAAGTTCGTTAAAGAAACCATAGGACGGACGGGGTAGTCGACTTTCGCTAAAAAATTTAATAGACAAATTTTCGATCAAACGCGAGCGTTTTACTGAAAACTATGAATGCCCCCGCATTGATACCGTGCAAGCAAGTGAATTAGGTCCGAATGAGGTGATCTACAGTCATAAGTTCGTTAAAGAAACATTAGGACGGACGGGGTGGTCGACTTTCGCTAAAAAATTTAATAGACAAATTTTCGTTCAAACACGAGCGTTTTCCTGAAAACTATGAATGCCCCCGCATTGATATCGTGGAAGCAAGTGAATTAGGTCCGAATGAGGTGATTTATAGCCATAAGTTCGTTAAAGAAACCATAGGACGGACGGGGTAGTCGACTTTCGCTAAAAAATTAAATAGACAAATTTTCGGTCAAACGCGAGCGTTTTCCTGAAAACTATGAATGCCCCCGCATTGATAATGTGCAAGCAAGTGAATTAGGTCCGAATGAGGTGATCTATAGCCATAAGTTCGTTAAAGAAACCATAGGACGGACGGGGTAGTAGACTTTCGCTAAAAAATGTAATAGACAAATTTTCGATCAAACGCGAGCGTTTTCCTGAAAACTATGAATGCCCCCGCATTGATACCGTGCAAGCAAGTGAATTAGGTCCGAATGAGGTGATCTACAGTCATAAGTTCGTTAAAGAAACATTAGGACGGACGGGGTGGTCGACTTTCGCTAAAAAATTTAATAGACAAATTTTCGTTCAAACACGAGCGTTTTCCTGAAAACTATGAATGCCCCCGCATTGATAATGTGCAAGCAAGTGAATTAGGTCCGAATGAGGTGATCTATAGTCATAAGTTCGTTAAAGAAACCATAGGACGGACGGGGTAGTAGACTTTCGCTAAAAAATGTAATAGACAAATTTTCGATCAAACGCGAGCGTTTTCCTGAAAACTATGAATGCCCCCGCATTGATACCGTGCAAGCAAGTGAATTAGGTCCGAATGAGGTGATCTACAGCCATAAGTTCGTTAAAGAAACCATAGGACGGACGGGGTAGTCGACTTTCGCTAAAAAATTTAATAGACAAATTTTCGATCAAACGCGAGCGTTTTCCTGAAAACTATGAATGCCCCCGCATTGATACCGTGCAAGCAAGTGAATTAGGTCCGAATGAGGTGATCTATAGCCATAAGTTCGTTAAAGAAACCATAGGACGGACGGGGTAGTCGACTTTCGCTAAAAAATGTAATAGACAAATTTTCGATCAAACGCGAGCGTTTTCCTGAAAACTATGAATGCCCCCGCATTGATACCGTGCAAGCAAGTGAATTAGGTCCGAATGAGGTGATCTATAGCCATAAGTTCGTTAAAGAAACCATAGGACGGACGGGGTAGTAGACTTTCGCTAAAAAAATGTAATAGACAAATTTTCGATCAAACGCGAGCGTTTTCCTGAAAACTATGAATGCCCCCGCATTGATACCGTGCAAGCAAGTGAATTAGGTCCGAATGAGGTGATCTACAGTCATAAGTTCGTTAAAGAAACATTAGGACGGACGGGGTGGTCGACTTTCGCTAAAAAATTTAATAGACAAATTTTCGTTCAAACACGAGCGTTTTCCTGAAAACTATGAATGCCCCCGCATTGATAATGTGCAAGCAAGTGAATTAGGTCCGAATGAGGTGATCTATAGCCATAAGTTCGTTAAAGAAACCATAGGACGGACGGGGTAGTAGACTTTCGCTAAAAAATGTAATAGACAAATTTTCGATCAAACGCGAGCGTTTTCCTGAAAACTATGAATGCCCCCGCATTGATACCGTGCAAGCAAGTGAATTAGGTCCGAATGAGGTGATCTACAGTCATAAGTTCGTTAAAGAAACCATAGGACGGACGGGGTAGTCGACTTTCGCTAAAAAATTTAATAGACAAATTTTCGATCAAACGCGAGCGTTTTCCTGAAAACTATGAATGCCCCCGCATTGATAATGTGCAAGCAAGTGAATTAGGTCCGAATGAGGTGATCTATAGCCATAAGTTCGTTAAAGAAACCATAGGACGGACGGGGTAGTCGACTTTCGCTAAAAAATTTAATAGACAAATTTTCGATCAAACGCGAGCGTTTTCCTGAAAACTA
Source organism: Aromia moschata (assembly GCA_029963805.1). Lineage (NCBI taxonomy): Eukaryota > Metazoa > Arthropoda > Insecta > Coleoptera > Cerambycidae > Aromia > Aromia moschata. The sequence goes on from JAPWTK010000614.1 coordinate 235,890, forward strand.
TGAATGCTCCCGCATTGATACCGTGCAAGCAAGTGAATTAGGTCCGAATGAGGTGATCTACAGTCATAAGTTCGTTAAAGAAACCATAGGACGGACGGGGTAGTCGACTTTCGCTAAAAAATTTAATAGACAAATTTTCGATCAAACGCGAGCGTTTTACTGAAAACAATGAATGCCCCCGCATTGATACCGTGCAAGCAAGTGAATTAGGTCTGAATGAGGTGATCTACAGCCATAAGTTCTTTAAAGAAACATTAGGACGGACGGGGTAGTCGACTTTCGCTAAAAAATTTAATAGACAAATTTTCGACCATACGCGAGTGTTTTACTGAAAACTATGAATGCCCCCGCATTGATACCGTGCAAGCAAGTGAATTAGGTCCGAATGAGGTGATCTATAGCCATAAGTTCGTTAAAGAAACCATAGGACGGACGGGGTAGTCGACTTTCGCTAAAAAATTTAATAGACAAATTTTCGAACAAACGCGAGCGTTTTACTGAAAACTATGAATGCCCCCGCATTGATACCGTGCAAGCAAGTGAATTAGGTCTGAATGAGGTGATCTACAGTCATAAGTTCGTTAAAGAAACATTAGGACGGACGGGGTGGTCGACTTTCGCTAAAAAAATTTAATAGACAAATTTTCGTTCAAACACGAGCGTTTTCCTGAAAACTATGAATGCCCCCGCATTGATATCGTGGAAGCAAGTGAATTAGGTCCGAATGAGGTGATTTATAGCCATAAGTTCGTTAAAGAAACCATAGGACGGACGGGGTAGTCGACTTTCGCTAAAAAATTAAATAGACAAATTTTCGGTCAAACGCGAGCGTTTTCCTGAAAACTATGAATGCCCCCGCATTGATAATGTGCAAGCAAGTGAATTAGGTCCGAATGAGGTGATCTATAGCCATAAGTTCGTTAAAGAAACCATAGGACGGACGGGGTAGTAGACTTTCGCTAAAAAATGTAATAGACAAATTTTCGATCAAACGCGAGCGTTTTCCTGAAAACTATGAATGCCCCCGCATTGATACCGTGCAAGCAAGTGAATTAGGTCCGAATGAGGTGATCTACAGTCATAAGTTCGTTAAAGAAACATTAGGACGGACGGGGTGGTCGACTTTCGCTAAAAAATTTAATAGACAAATTTTCGTTCAAACACGAGCGTTTTCCTGAAAACTATGAATGCCCCCGCATTGATACCGTGCAAGCAAGTGAATTAGGTCCGAATGAGGTGATCTATAGCCATAAGTTCGTTAAAGAAACCATAGGACGGACGGGGTAGTCGACTTTCGCTAAAAAATGTAATAGACAAATTTTCGATCAAACGCGAGCGTTTTCCTGAAAACTATGAATGCCCCCGCATTGATACCGTGCAAGCAAGTGAATTAGGTCCGAATGAGGTGATCTACAGTCATAAGTTCGTTAAAGAAACCATAGGACGGACGGGGTAGTCGACTTTCGCTAAAAAATTTAATAGACAAATTTTCGATCAAACGCGAGCGTTTTCCTGAAAACTATGAATGCCCCCGCATTGATACCGTGCAAGCAAGTGAATTAGGTCCGAATGAGGTGATCTATAGCCATAAGTTCGTTAAAGAAACCATAGGACGGACGGGGTAGTAGACTTTCGCTAAAAAATGTAATAGACAAATTTTCGATCAAACGCGAGCGTTTTACTGAAAACAATGAATGCCCCCGCATTGATACCGTGCAAGCAAGTGAATTAGGTCCGAATGAGGTGATCTACAGCCATAAGTTCTTTAAAGAAACATTAGGACGGACGGGGTAGTCGACTTTCGCTAAAAAAATTTAATAGACAAATTTTCGACCATACGCGAGTGTTTTACTGAAAACTATGAATGCCCCCGCATTGATACCGTGCAAGCAAGTGAATTAGGTCCGAATGAGGTGATCTATAACCATAAGTTCGTTAAAGAAACCATAGGACGGACGGGGTAGTCGACTTTCGCTAAAAAATTTAATAGGCAAATTTTCGAACAAACGCGAGCGTTTTACTGAAAACAATGAATGCCCCCGCATTGATACCGTGCAAGCAAGTGAATTAGGTCTGAATGAGGTGATCTACAGTCATAAGTTCGTTAAAGAAACATTAGGACGGACGGGGTGGTCGACTTTCGCTAAAAAATTTAATAGACAAATTTTCGTTCAAACACGAGCGTTTTCCTGAAAACTATGAATGCCCCCGCATTGATATCGTGGAAGCAAGTGAATTAGGTCCGAATGAGGTGATTTATAGCCATAAGTTCGTTAAAGAAACAATAGGACGGACGGGGTAGTCGACTTTCGCTAAAAAAATTAAATAGACAAATTTTCGGTCAAACGCGAGCGTTTTCCTGAAAACTATGAATGCCCCCGCATTGATAATGTGCAAGCAAGTGAATTAGGTCCGAATGAGGTGATCTATAGCCATAAGTTCGTTAAAGAAACCATAGGACGGACGGGGTAGTAGACTTTCGCTAAAAAATGTAATAGACAAATTTTCGATCAAACGCGAGCGTTTTCCTGAAAACTATGAATGCCCCCGCATTGATACCGTGCAAGCAAGTGAATTAGGTCCGAATGAGGTGATCTACAGTCATAAGTTCGTTAAAGAAACATTAGGACGGACGGGGTGGTCGACTTTCGCTAAAAAATTTAATAGACAAATTTTCGTTCAGACACGAGCGTTTTCCTGAAAACTATGAATGCCCCCGCATTGATAATGTGCAAGCAAGTGAATTAGGTCCGAATGAGGTGATCTATAGTCATAAGTTCGTTAAAGAAACCATAGGACGGACGGGGTAGTAGACTTTCGCTAAAAAATGTAATAGACAAATTTTCGATCAAACGCGAGCGTTTTCCTGAAAACTATGAATGCCCCCGCATTGATACCGTGCAAGCAAGTGAATTAGGTCCGAATGAGGTGATCTACAGTCATAAGTTCGTTAAAGAAACCATAGGACGGACGGGGTAGTCGACTTTCGCTAAAAAATTTAATAGACAAATTTTCGATCAAACGCGAGCGTTTTACTGAAAACAATGAATGCCC